>JAVLVB010000602.1:150299-201207 GCA_032876305.1 Orestias chungarensis
GGGGGGGGGGGGGGGCTTGTTCTCCTTAGAACATTATTACTAAAGCATGCAAGCGCTACATTATTTGTAAAACAGCTTATTTGCGTTTTAGCAATGTTAACAGTAATTAACAAACTGAGCGACATGCGTGACAGAAACTACACAAGAGTGAGCAAACTTGCACTATCTCCCCCAGAAGAGATATAGCAGTAGCTGATTTGCATATATATTAATGTCCATTATTGTATAGATTAGATCCCATTAGTTGAGCTGATTCTGGCATAAGGTGCAGTCGCTAAGATGCTAAAAGTCCTGTTATTATGTTAAAATCATATTTAAATAGTTTTGAGGGCAAGAAATAAGAAGGGGGTTATGGCACTGATACAAGGTTAGGGGTGATAAGGCACCCTGACCATCTTAACAATGGCTTCTGATTAGAAAAGGAAACATGAAACAGAACATAATTAGCTGTGCATTTCACAATTCTTGTCCACAACCCGTTTTCTTTAGCTCATTCAAAGTACGAACAGTGAATAAGCACAAAGGAGAAGAAACCTCTGATCAATAATAATAATAATAATAATAATAATAATAATAATTTCTCAACTAATGAGACCTCTATCTTCATTGTACAGTGTTTGTTAAAGGCAAATAACAGTGAAGCAAGCTCAAGCTAGTTAAGAGCATCTCTATAAATGTTGAGGATGTATCTGTCTAATTCCAAATTCATTCCTCAGGAAGAGTGAGTACTAAGAACCTTCCCTGCAAATATAACTGCTAATATAAAAGGATATCTAGCATTTTTAAAGTGAGCTTATGTTTAAAGTCTATGCAGTTAATGTCTCCCTATAGTAGCTGATTCTCCAAGAATCTTAAATTAGTGTATGTCAAGCTTATTTACTGTTAAAGGCAAAAGGTGATTATAACTTTGAGGAAGGCCAAGGCGAAAGTGGATTTTACTTCCTAAAGAAAACTTCAATTGTAAAAACATCAGAGGTGATGTGTTCAGACTGTTCTGTCAATCCTCAAATTGTTTTCAAATAGTATTTGTTGGTTACTCAAAAAGCAACCCATAACACTGACTTGCAATATTATACTTCTACTACTGTGTAAAAGATGCCTATTGCAAATAAACCAAATTTTCTTCACTTATTTGTTTTTATTTGTAACATTGAAATATGTCTTAAGTCTGGGTTCATGGAACAGTGAAAGTGTATCCATTAGGATAAAATATTTTGTTAGATTTAAAGTTATAATGGATGTTAACACTGCATTTAAAATACTATACAGAGTATCTGATGAGTAATTTGTGTTTGTCGTATTTCACACATTCACTATAAAATGTTGAATGCATTTTGAAATGTTTTAAAGTTCAGTTAATCACGAAGTATGAAGGTACCAACAGGTTTGCTGTAGTAGCTTCCTGCAATAAACACAACTTGAGAATTGAACATGTCAAGTGTTTCAATAACAAATTACCATTAATGCACAATCACAAATGAAGCCAATTTAAAGAAGCCAAAGAATCAAACACCATTAAACAGTTATTGGACTATGGTATGGAGCAAAAGTACCTGGAGAGAATCCATGCATGTAGAAGTATATGTGCTGTACATATACTTAATGCATAAAGAAAGTAAATGAGAACAGATGCTATTTAATACACACATTTTACAGATAGATGTAGTTTTTTTCACCAAAGTCAAATACCTTGTACTTGGAAACATAATTAGCCAATAAAAGCTTGATTGAATTCTTTTCTATTCTTCATGCTTTAAATTTTAAAGATAGTTAGTAAAGAAATATATTATATTAATTAAACCTTGAAATAGGTCTTTTGTCTTACACATGGTGATGTGATGCTTGAATTTATGTTTTATTTTCAAAATGTCAGCTTAGAAACCACTGCTATTTGATTTACAAGTGTTGTGTTGAATAACATTTTACAGGATATAACTTTATTAGACTAAATTGATGATTACTAAGCTAATTAACATTGATAGAGATCCCCCAGGCAGGTTAATATGTTTTGTTTGAGTGGGCTGGGAGGGCTAGGAGAGAGACATGTTCACTGTTTGATTTACTCAGAGCTTCAAGGATCTTTTTCACATCCCGTCTCAATTTGTTACTCACGCTGTCGCTCAGTCTGTCACATCATAGATGTCAAATTGACACAACTGTGGAGGGGGCCGTTTGGATGAACACAAAACAATTCTGAGTGTCAGTATCCAACATGCGAGCATGGGTCACACTCTGTGCCTAAGGCCAGCGTATCCCTTTCTCATTGGAGGGTTAAATTTTCAGAAAGCTCCTTAGGTATTATTATAATCCCCACCCAGATTCACCCCTTAAGGCCAGGACCCAGAGTTGCAATTTTGAACTCTTAATCAGATGGTTTGCTAAAGTTTAAAGATCCATACTTCAATTTTAGTTTGTCGCAACAATGTTGCTGGAATACAGCGATGATAGATTTGAAGTGTTAGGACTTGTTTCAGCCACACAGTGGTCTTGCGCTGCTGCCAGACTGTTTAGGAGAAGGCTGAGAAGCCAATCTACATCTGAAGGATTTTATGCCAACATATTAATAAAAAGTCATCGCCTAATTTGCTATAACAACACATATACAACAACACAAATATCAATGGCTTTGAATTGGTATTCATGTATTTCTCTGAACATATTTGCAGATCTCCTGTGCCTGATTTTTGCTCAGAGGCAGTATATCTGGAGCCTGCTGCAGATGGGGGAGCCAGGGAGGTTATAGTAAGGACTGCTGGGAGTTGTGGGGACGAACGCCTCCATGCATTTTTTCTCTCTCTCTCTTGTACTGTTTTGTTGTCTAAATGTTTTACAAACTTAATTGGCATCCCCGAGGGGAGGCTGCCAGCTGTCTGACTGATGGCCGGTTTTTTATAATTTGCAACAAGGCGAAGGTTAGCTGATGCGGAAGCTAGCGGAGCAGAGCACGACGAGCACATGTCCTGATCAAGCACAGTGTTTGCTTGTTTTTCCCTCTTTCAACAACAGCTTCACCAAACAAGGCTGAAACAGATGCTATCTAACAAGCAGGGAGCAGAGAGTGCTGGGCCGTGATGAGGCTAACCGCTGGTGAAGCCAGCATTGGGGAGCTGAAATTTAAAAATTAATATTTTAAAGGTTTTAAAGGTTTTTTTTATTATTATTAAGAAGTCATTTTTCTTATTTGAGTCAGTGTCAGTGTAATCTCAAAGTTAAGTATTTCTAATCCTGTAAAAATGTTTTTTTATCACCAAACTCCTGGAGTGGTGGGCAAAGTAGTCTCTGCTCGACATTTTTAACAATTTCTTTCACAGTCTGCATGGCATAAGACTTATTCCAGAGTTACCATTGTTCTTTTTATCAACTTTTGTGGTTAAATCACGTAATATTTTACAAAATCAAAACTCGTCCCGAATAGAGGTGGCTCATTACTTCCCATCTTAACAGTATCCAAATGTCTTAACCTGCCTGTTGCTGTTCCTAAGAAAATTTTGAGCTGGCAACCTAATATGCGTACTGAATTCTTTTTAGGAGGTATACTTGGAACATCCTGCTGAAGCTTTCTACACAAGTTAACATACTCTCTTAAAAGCTGTTAATTTTTCTAAGAATTGCTGATTTGAGCTGAATTTTAAAAGCAACAGTTTCCCCACCTGTAAAGACCTTCTGAGGAGAATGTATATATTGTAATGTCTGTAGCATTCTAAAGATGTGTATGTTTACCGTAATTGTCCTAAACAGGCCATTTTTGTGTAGTGAGCACTTGCTAGCTGAGTTAGCTTAGCCATGGCTTCTACCTCTGCCTGTCCTTTTTACTGCTCTGTGTGTCAGATGTTTAGTTATTACTCTGCCGCCTTTAGAGATAATGGTAAGAGCAGTTAAATGCAGCATTTTTGTAGCTTTGGAGGGAAGGGTGTCTGAATTGGAAGCCCGGCTCCACACTTTTGAAACACCAGCAGATAGCCGAGGCCCATTAGCTAGCATAGAGCCAACAAGAACAGACTTCCCTAATGGTCCTCCAGCAGATACCACGCAGCCGGAAACTCAGTCCAGCTGGGTATGCAGAAACCATAGTCCCAGAACCCAGTTCAGGGCTCACCACCAACCTGATCACTTTTCTAATTGATTTTCCCCTCTCAGCGATGCATCCGCTAAAAAGCAGACTCTGCTAATTGGCAGTTCCATAGTAAGAACTATGGCTTTAGAGAAACCAGTGACCGAAGTCAGATGTTTGCCAGGCGTCTGAACAGGCAACATAAAATCATACCTAAAACTGCTGGCTAGGGATAATAGTAGATACAGTAAGATTGTTATTCATGCTGGCGGTAATGACACTCGGTTACCAATCGGAGGTCACTAAAATTAGTGTTGCTTTGGTGTGTGAGTTTGCAAAAACAATGTTGGACTCTGTAGTTTTCTCAGGTCCCCTGCCTGATTGGACCAGTGACGCATTGTTTAGTCGCATGCTGGTTACCTAGGTGGTTTCCAGAAAACGGTGTGGGTTGCATTAATAATTGGCAAACTTTTCGGGGAAAACCTGGTCTGATCCGAGAGACCGCAACCATCCTATTTTGGACAGAGCAGCTCTTCTTTCAAGAAATGTAGCCAAATCTATTAATTTCCCAAATAACCAGGGGAATTGGACTGGTCTAAGAACATGCATGTTGTCTACAACAAGGGTCAGAGCAGACTGTACTTCCTCAGGAGGCTCAGATCTTTCAACGTCTGCAGTACCATGCTGCAGATATTCTACCACTCTGTGCACGCCACTCCATCTTCTATGCTGTTGTGTGCTGGGGCAGCAGGCTGAGGACGGCTGACATCAACAGACTCAACAATCTCATCAGGAGAGCTGGCTCTGTCCTGGGACTGGAGTCTGTGGTGGAGGTGTCAGAGAGGAGGATGCTGAGGAAGCTGCTCAGCATCAAGGACAACACCTCCCACCCCCTGCATGCCAGGCTGACGGCCTGTCAGATCACCTTCAGCCGGAGACTGAGACCACCGAGAGTCACCACAGAACCCCGCAGGAGGTCTTTCTTACCTGTGGCAATCAGACTGTACAATTCCTCTTCCATCTGCAGGAGGGATAATATGTAGTGTACTTATTGTTATATGGTGATTGTGTACTGTACTGTGTTGTATGTGAGATGAGTGTGTTATATTAAATGTTAATTGTACTCTACTCTGGCACAACAATTTCCTCCGGGATCAATAAAGTCTATCTTATCTTATCTTATCTTATCTTATCTTATCTGAACCAGGGTCAAGACCAAGACCAAGAAGTAGAGTCGTAGCTTAGAACTCCTCTCCGCAGGTTCTCTACTGTTACCTACCCATTATCCCATTGAGACGGTGTCCTGCCCACAGCCAAAGCCAAATAGATTAATAGATTAAATAGTTAATCCTGAAAATCTCATAAAGACAAAAACAACCCAGTTTAAACGAAAATGTACAACTATTAAATGTGGCTTATTGAAAATCAGATCTCTCTCCTCAAACTCTTTATTAGTTAATGACTTTATTCTTGATAATCAAATTGATTTGCTTTGTCTCACAGAAACCTGGCTGCGGCAAAAGGATTATGGTAGTATCTCGAAAGAACTCCCTCCAATTATTCACATTTTCCCATTCCTCGCAGTACTGGGAGAGGTGGAGGAGTAGGAAGTATTTTTCAATCAGATTTATCAATTAATCCTAGGCCTATTAATATTTATAGTTCCTGTGAACTATAGACTTCCACATCCAATCTCTAAAGGAATTAAACCACTTTTGTTTGTTGTTTTGTATCGTCCTCCAGGCCCTTTCTATTAATTTTATAGATCAGATCTCAGATTCTTTATCTGAATTAGAAACACTAATAAATTCATTATAGTGGCAGATTTTAACATTCATGACACTGACACTGAAAATGACTAAATGTAGCCTTTACTGCCATTTTAGACTCAATTGGCTTCACTCAAAAAATCCAGAGACCTACCCACTCTTTTGGTCACACTTTAGACCTTGTGTTGACTTATTGCATTGAGTGTGAAAAAGTTACAGTAATGCCTCATGCCCCTTTCCTTTTTAACCATTTTTTTATATAACCTTCAAATACTTTTATACTGAGTACTCAAAATCTGAAAGAAAATGTCTTTATAGCAGGTATCTATCAGAAAATGCTGTTACAACTTTTAAAGAATCCATTTCACCTTTAATTTTTTCAGTATGTCAGAGAAATGCAGTGGAGGGCAGCAATTTAATTTCATGCCCTAAACAAATTGATGCTGTTTTTCATAGTATTCGTCCTCCTTAGACAATGTAGCCCCCATAAAAAGGAAAGTGATTACTCATTGGAGTTTGGCTCCCTATGTTTAATTCAGAAGTTCGTACCTTGAAGGAGAACACCAGGAAATTGAAGAAGAAATGGCGTTCTGCACTTTAGAGGAGTCCTAGTTACCCTGGAAAAACAAAGTGCATCTGTATAAAAGGAAACTTTGCCAAGCTAGATCAGTTTATTTTAAATTATTAATACAGAGGGAACAAGAACAATCCTAGGTTTCTTTTTAATACAGTAGCCAAACTTACCAGAAATGAAAACCATTCCTCCAGCTCTTAGCTGTAATGACTTTATGGAATTCTTCATTGATAAAGTTGAATCTATTAAAGCTAAAATTGATGTTACCTCAGTAAGCGAGGGGGCACTGAATGTGGCTCTGGACCCTGATCGCTGTTTGAAGTATTTTGTTACATTTGAGCCTTCTGAGCATTCAAACGTATTGTCTTCATCTGAGCCTTCAACTTGTATGTTGGATCCGATCCCAACCAAATTTCTTAAAGAAGTATTTCCTATTATTATTACCCCCATTTCGGATATGAGTAATCTCATTAGTGAATGGCTATGTACCAGAGGCTTTTAAAGTGGCTGTAATAAAAGCCTTACTTAAGAAACCTTCTCTTGAGCAACAAGACTTAATAAATTTCAGACCCATATCTAATCTTCCTTTTTTATTTAAAATCCTTGAAAAAAGTGTTGCTAATCAACTGATGAATAATGACCATTTGAAGAATTTCACTCAGGTTTCAGAGCTCATCAAAGCACTGAGACAGCACTCCTTAAAGTCACTATTAATATTTTAATGGCCTCAGACAATAGACTTGTGTCTATTCTAGTTCTGTTAGATCTCAGTACTGCTTTTGACACAGTCGATCACAATATCATCATAGAAAGGCTTATCGTCATAGAAAGGCTCAAACGCATTGTAGGGATCAAGGAAACAGCACTAGGCTGGTTTAAATCATATTAATCTGATGGATCCCAGTTTGTTCATCTAAATGACAAATCTTCTCCACATTGTAAGGTTACTTTTGGAGTACCAAAGAGTTCCGTACTTGGCCGAATTGTAGTTGTTATATGCATGCTCCCTATAGCTAAATTAATCATCAGCATGGTGTTAATTTCCACTGTTATGCTGATGATACACAACTGTATTTATCTAAACATCCAGATGAATCCAGTCACATTGGTAGATTACAGGCGTGTCTTGAAAACATAAAAATGTGGATGACTTTAAACTTTTTGTTCTTGAACTCTGACAAGACAGAAGTTGCTATCCTTGGACCAGAACCCTTAAAAAAGAAACAGCTTAGTTAACCTCTTGTAACAATGTAGAGAACCTTAGTATTATTTTTGATCAGGATATGTCTTTTAACAATTGTTAAACCCCGTTTCTAAAATGTCATTGTTTTACCTTAGGAATATGGCCAAAATTAGGAATTTTCTCTCTCGGACTGATGCTGAAAAACTAGTCCATGCATTTGTTACTTCAAAGCTGGACTATTGTAACTCTTTATTAGCAGGAAGTTCGCAAAATGCAGTTAAAAGTCTTCAGTTGATCCAAAATGGTGCAGCAAGACTTCTGATGAAACTTAAAAAGAGAGATCATATCTGACCTATTTTAGCTTCCCTTCATTGGCTCCCTGTCAAAGTCAGAATAGATTTTAAGATTATTTTTTTGACATATAAAGCCCTCACCAATCAAGCTCCACCATACATTAGAGATCTGATTACTCCTTATGTCCCTAACAGAGCACTTCGCTCTCAGACTGCAGGTTTACTGGTGGTTCCTAGAATCTCTAAAAGCAGAATGGTAGGCATATCTTCTAGTTATCAGGCTCCTTTCTTCCAGCTTTAGTCCATGAGGCAGACACTATGTTCATTTTCAAAGCTAGGCTTAAAACCTTAATGTTTGATAAAGCTTATAATTAGGAAGAGGTACAGAAGACAGGCTAATCCAGTTGGAGTAAGAAGTCAGTCTAGACAGACGGTTCTCCTTTGCCCTACCTTCTTCATGTCTCACTCTACAAGGTTAGGTTTTTTAAGTCATTTAAATAGTCATGCTGCTATAGGTTTAGACTGCTAAAGGACAATCTGACCACTTCTCACTCTGCTACTTTCTTTCTTTGTCCAATCTGCTTTAGTTACCGTTATTTTAACCTTGTTAACCTTTTGTGTTCTCATAGTGTTCTTCTCTTCATAGTAGCTACACCTGGTCTGGCGTTCTGTAAGCCAAGACAGCATTTTGGGCGAGAGCAGAGGTTGAGATGATGCCAGGGACATTCTACAACTTCTGCTATAAACTCTTTTTTTCAGTATCCTCTGCATCTATTTTAGTCTTCTGCCTCCTCAAACCCCCTGTCGGTCGTGGCAGACCCCTGTTTGTACTGAGCCATGTTCTGCTGGAGGTTTCTTCCTGTTAAAGGGGAGTTTTTCCTCTCCACCGTCGCTAAATGCATGCTCAGTATGAGGGATTGGTGTAAAGTCACAACAACACAAGCCATTGTTTTGGTCTGCTGATTCGAGAGGATTGAATACTGCAAGTACAATCTATTGGCGTTCCTTAGGTTGGAAACTTTTTAAACTGATTTGTAATGATGTATCCATGAATTTCATTCATTTTCTTGTTAAGTACCTTGAGAAAACATCTGTTGTAAATTGGCGCTATATTAATAAACTGATTCTTGAAGATAGACAGGGATGCTGCTGTTCTTGCGGCGCTTGGTAGGTCATTCCGCCATCTTGGAACAACACAAAAAACAGCCTGGATTGTCTTAAGCATGGTGTAGGCACTGCTGGACGACAATCCATTGATGACCGAAGCGACCGAGCTGTTACATAAACCTTTGCAAGAGTTTTCAAGCAGAGGGGAACCGTACCCTTAAGCACTTTGTAGGCTAGCATCAGGGAGTATAATTTGATGCGGGCAGCCAGGGGTAATCAGTGAAGCCCAATCAACAGAGGGGTGACATGAGACTTTTTAGGTGATTGAAGACCAGACCAGATGAGATAATGGTTGACATTTATCCATGTAGCCTTGTTGTTATCATAATAGAACCATTCTACAGCCGATATATTTAATATATGGTGCATCAGATATCCTTGTAGTTTGAATTTTCTACTTAAATCATACATAGACAGGATTTCAAACACTCAGTTGACAGTTATATTTGATTTTAGTTGCATTTCCTTGTCAGTGCATTGACTCCAATCAGACATGACAGATTATAATCCTTGATCAAACTGAGCAGTTTACTGCTTTTAATCAGTCATGAAACTCCTTTGCCTTAAACTAGGCTATGGTGATTATATAAACAGACTTTTAATCTTAAAACAGGTCATAATCAAGTCATTCTATGGTAACAAATTAATTACAAACTAACCTTAGGTATGAAAATCCTCATGGTGTACATCTCCATTTTGTACCTTAAAAGGTCAGGTAGAAAGTGCAATGAAAGTTTGACAGGGGACATGACCAGAACCTGTTCTGGTATAATGATTCATAATATTAATAATATATTATACTAATATTATATAATATATCTTACTCTTACTAACAGTGCTTCTGTTTATATTCAGCTAAAATGTGATTAGCAATTTATTTATACATCCATTCTGTATATTGTGAAACCAAATTAATTATCTGGAGGATATTGATGAACGAGATCAAACAGCACTTCAGATAAGGGCAGCACCATTCATATTTTTTGAAGTCTAACCGAAAGAAGCTGTTATGCAGTCAGTTTGACTCCTTTGTCATTAAAATCTCTCTACCATGCAGTATTCTGAGTCTCCATAAACAAATGCTGTACAGATAAATGAGTGCTAGTAGTTTTGGCTTCAGCTCAGAGGTGCACCACAGATCTAAGACAGGTGGGTTTTGCAACAGAACCACATTTTGTTACAGCAGAGAGACTACTTTTTCTGCTTAGAAACATTTTAGCACCTACCAGCTTCTTTGAACTCTATTATTGTCTTATTTCCCTGTCATGCAAATTCTTATGTGACTGGAAGTATGGATGATTGGAGGTTAATTTGAATGCATTGCCAGATTCATTGCAGTATTAGTGATTCCTGCTTTGTCTTTGACCTCTTAGACCTTTGGACCATTATTTACTTTTCCCTCCCCTTTTAGGCTTTATAGTTTGTATTATACAAAATACATATAAGTTGTTTAACATTGTACAACATGTGTTATCAGCCCACAATTATACACCTGCATAGATCCTTCCTGGTTTGTGTTTTGCTCCAGTGGCTACATATCTGGGGTTTCTCTGGTTTGCTGGTTTTGCCCCTTTCAGTGAGCTGTTTCTGTAGGACATGTTGACTCTGCACATACTATTACCAATGCATGGTGGTGCATAGTCATGCTGGATAATTGTGCTGCAGTGGTGACACAACAGCAGGGAGTATAACAGTTAGCTCGCTGCTCAAGGGTAAATAGGACTTATCCTTCTGACAAGGTGACTGTGACAACTAAGGCTTTTATAAACATCTCTTGTTAAACCAGTAGTTGTAACACTGATATAGATGCAAGTCAGAGTCAGATAGGTTTAAAAAAGCTGAAATTCAGGTGATCCAACAGCTGTTTTCTAAATGCTTTCTTCTCCATAAAATTAGCAGATGTGACATTTTGGCAGATTTTGTTTTAGGCTCCGCAAAAATGTTGGCTCAGGGCCATTCAGGATTTATTTTTTTCTTAAACAAAAGGTTGGATGTGGAAGATGTAAAGGATCAAGGGATCTGAGGCTTAGTGAGAGCCCTGCATTCATGACACTTACAAGTGTGGTGGCTCTGACTGGAGCAAGCATATGTTGAGGTCTTTAATGGCTTCCTGGGTCATTCCGCAAAGAAACTGCTTTTTCCTGGTAACTCTGATGATACGCTGGTTGTTTGACCAAAGGACTTATTCACTGGACTCACTTCAGCATTGACAAGATAGACCATCCTGGAGATACTGTAGTTGCTCTTAGTTTCATAACAATCCAATTGACAAGTGTTATAAGTGAGTCTTGGAGGGGGCGAACATTTGCACCACACCCCTGGATGAGGTGCCGACTTGAACGGAGCACACAGGGTACTGCTGATTATTCAACATGTTCCTCTAATCCCAGCCCTTGTGGTAGGAACCTGCAAAAGAGACCGGTCTTTGTGTCTGGGGGCTAATCGTGTTTTGGAAACGCCGATCGGGGCTAATCTCCCAGCCTGCCTCTAACGTGGAGCCGCTGATATCCTCTGCTGCGATAAATTAAGCTTCTTATTAATCTAATTATGGTACATTCATCCCCACAAACTTTCATGTGACTTGGAAAGCACCCCATTCACTAGTGCCTCCTGCTCCCCCCTCCACCCACCCCACTCCAAACGTAGATCTTGAGACTGACTGCCCTCTTTCTCTCTAAGACTGCCTGTTTCAGGCTGGACCAATTAGGAACATTCAGGATTTAGCCTTTAACAAGCCTTCAGGCTCCAGTCAGCCTCTTCACTTAGACTGGGGTCACTCTTAGTTATTCTCGACCCACCACCACTGACCCCTTTAAATCTCCACCTGCTTCATTTCATTTGACCTTAACCATGTTTCCAATAATCTGCTTTGAAAGAAACACAAGGCCTTTAAAAATGTTCATACTCTTTTTGACAAGAGAAAAGCCTTTTTATTTAACAAAGTAGTTTAAAAAAACCAAACATAAGTGTTGCATGTGCAAACCTTTATCTGATACCACTAAATGAAATATTGTGTATTTTCCTTTAAAGTCATTCAGTTGTGAAGAGTTTATGATTCAAATTAGTTTAAAAGGTTTTCAGTCTAAGGCCGCAAATTGTTTGTGGGTAGTGACAGCAGGCAAACACCAGATTTGTGTCGTTGACTTAGCAGCAATCCCTCATACTGATTAACCACTTTTCCCTTTTATGCAACACTTCATATGTAGACATTTCTTCAAATGCATCTCACTCCAGCTGAAGTGAATACCTTTCTGCCATATACTCTGTAATGCCTAAGACTCTTGGCTTTGCTCTAACGCTGATCCCTCTGTGTTGACTCTTTCTGGTGCTGAGGCCCTGTTTGCTGGGAATCTTGAACATGTGGGGAATTCTCTGCAAGACCAGTGAAAGCAGGTTGACAGATACCTTCTCTTGGTGGACAGTGACCCTGAAGGGAGATGAAAGAAGTTCACATTTGCACTTTAGCAGAAAGGACTCAAATCAACCATACAGACTCTCTTACCCATCACACAACTGCTGTTTTTCTTGTAAATATCTTCCCTTCCCCACATTAATTAATTAAAGTGATGTAGAGTTTTAGATTATGTTTCCTGTTTTTCCTTCTTAAGCACAAATGTTTTACTTTAAAAAATCGGAACATTTCAGATCATTCTCGGTTAACCCCTCTCAAGCTTAACTTTCACAGTGGCATTAACGTTCTCCTGCTCTCTTGCTGATGTTTTTGAATTGTTCAGTCTTCAAAGCAAGAATCTAAAGAGTGAGACAAAGGGAAGGCGCTTTCTGTTGTTTGTTCTTAAAAACAAAGGTTCCATGCTGCTATCAAACTCCCATTAGATTCGGACGAATTGAGTGTACGGTCGTCACAGCGTACCAAACGGCGAGGTGATAACACAACGCAGAGGCAGGCCAGGACGCTAATTGCATGCCGAATATTTATAGGCTAGACAATTAGCTGTTGCCTTTTATATGCAAAATAACAACAGCAGCAGTGGCAACAGAGAAAAGGGTGGTGATGAGGGGGGTAAGTAATTAAGATGCTCAAAACAGGACAGGGACATGCATTCTGTTATGCTCTGATTTGTTGCTAACAAACACAATAATTAGCCTGTTATTGGTGGATAATGAAGTTGCCACTGTCCTCTTCTTTCAGTCAAGTGTCATCCTGAGCAAGGACGTCCCCAACGCTAATACTGGTGCCGCTCCTGGGGCCCTGAGGACGAGGACATGGAGAGAGGAGATGGGTTGTGGACATTGTCAAGGGGTCTTGTCAGGGTATTTAATGAACCAAGCACAACATTATGACTAATAACAGGTGAAGTGAACCACACAAATTATCTGTTAATGGTCTACAAAGTGTATAGATGGAAGGAGGTGCAACGACACAATGGCATGTACACATGAGTAGTATGCATCGCCAAGAAAAGTGAGTGTATACATTTACCACTGAGATTCATGAACATTTCAGATGTGAAGTAAATGCACAGAAATGTTACAAAAAGTGATATAATATATGATATGATATATATAATATATGATATATATAATATATGATATGATATATATAATATGATAGAGCATAATTGCCTCAATACCTATTATGCAGTGTAAGGAATTTAGTCACAATTTTTGAATAAACAGGTTGTTGTTATCATGCATTTCATAAAAAGTCAAGCTCAGTTCATGTTGCTGGCAAATTTAAGAGTAATTTATTTTATTGTACTAGTCAAATTAAATTTAATTCAAGTTTAAGAGTTAAAGGGTTACTTGAACCTGTGGAGAGAGTAGTGGAAGGTACAAATCAATTTTGATATTGTTGCTCTATTTTTAGCTCTATTTTTTTGTATTTTTATGTTTCTCATGTTTTATGTTTTTCTTCAATGGTCTGCCCCGAAAACTGTGGTCAAAACTATATCAAATAATGTCTTACTTTCAACCTTTTCCATTTGACACTGACACCTCAAGGCAACCAATCCTTGGGTGGAGTATGTTTTAGAAGCAAATTCACATTTTTCCTCACGATTAGCAATTTAGAGGCATTGAAAACTGGCAATTGGTAAGAACCTTTAAGAGTTTAACAAAAGAACAAAATGTGATGACTACTTGACTGGGAAAGTATCTGCATTGTTCCAGATTAATCAAAAGTGGTCAACAAAACAGCCGTGAACCAGCAACATGATTAGTTTGGAGTTTGGAGAGTCTTAATAATGTCTGTGGTGTCATCCTACATGATAATTGCTGTTTTTTTGGGTTAAAGAATGATTTTTAGGAATGCGATTTGGCCTCAATATTCTGTGGTGCTCGATCCAGTTGAACATTTTTGGGGTGTAATGGATCTCATAACCTGCAGGATCTACTTTCATCTTTACGGCAGTACTCGGGTCAGCTAGAAGCCATTCACTGACAGGTAAGGGCTGACTGGGCATAAAAAAGGAGGGGACAATTGGGTATTAGGTGGTCATAATATCTGACCAGATAGATATAGAAGAGAGTACACTGGTTTAATTTCAGTCAATATGTACTTTCAGCTGTAATTTGACTTGGATAGAGTTTTTTACTGAAAGGGAGACATCTCAATATGAGTGAACATGTGTATGTTTGAGCATGTGTGTGCAGCAGCTTCATAAGATTGTGACCGCAGGTTTACTAAATCAACAATGCTGTCTAGCAGGATTAGGTGCAGCCAGAGCTGATTTGATATTTCTGGCTGATAGTGCTTGTAAGTATGCTTTTGTTCCCTCCCATTGTGGCTAAGATTAAGGCAAACCTCCTCTTCATCATCGTGCTTCAGTGTAATAATAACCTAGATAAAGCTACTCTTTGATTGAATCATTGCTGCGTGTGTTCACGACCTCCTCACTCCTGACTCCCCAGTCAGCTGTCGCTCGCGCATCATATTCTTCACTTTTAACTACTTAAATATTATTCATCTCATTTTCATTTTCCAACTTTTCATCTCTAATACCTGCCAATCACAGATAGTTGCTAATGAGAATGTTTGTGCTTCTTGATTTACACTAATGAAGTCATCTGAATGTGAATGGTTTTATTGATGTCTGCTTGTTGAAGGTTGAAACTTTTGCAGGAAATTTTAATAAAGTCCAGAACATAATTTCTTTGACTTGTTAGTTTGGATAAATAAATGCTAATTATTTATTGGCTGTATAAAAATCTAAAATTCTTACTGGAATTCAGATGCACTGTTGAAGATCGTTTGGTTTCATGTGTAAGCTTAAATTAGTTAAACATGGTCGCAGCGGACTGCTGGTACACAGGTTGCCAGTCCATCGCAGCGCAACACAGAGGCACACAACCTCTTGCAGCTAAGGAACATTTAGAATGCACAATTAGCCTAACAGTCATAGGAAGCCTGAAGAAAACCCACACAGGCACAGTGAGAACATGCAAACTCCTTGCAGAAAGATCCAATGTGGAATTGAACTCAGAGCCTTCTTGCTGCAAAGCAACAGTGGAGGGCTTGTTGGAGGTTTATAAATGTGTAGAGAGGAGTAGAATGTTAGAATAACTTTATTTCTAGTTTTAGAGGACTAGAAAATAAGAATAAGTATCTCAAATTCCTATTTGATACCAATCCTTAAATCCTTTTTTAGGACACTGCAGGTAACCAATAATTTGTAAACTGTGTTGAACCTTAGTACAATGTTTAACCCTCGTTTTGTAAGTCGCTTTGGATAAAAGCGTCTGCTTAATGTAAAATTGTTAAACATAATATTCTTCACACGATAAAAAACAGTTTTGGGGACATTGTTCCTAATTGCCTGAATGAGACATTTGTAGTATGTTAAAAGCAAGGCCACAACTCAAGTTGGCTGTGTGACAAAATTTAAACAATCAATCCGGTTGCCTGATCAGATGAAAAGTATTCTTTTGCAATTGTTACTCTTTTTACACTTTATTTATTTATATTTCTCAAACAAAACTGAAATGATTTAAGATATTTATTATCCTTGGGATACATCATGAATAGGTTTAGTAGAATGACATATGAAGAGTTAATTTTTTTCAATGTTCTCCTGTTTATGTAGTCTTTTTTTTAAGAAAATAGCCAAGCTCACATGAAGGAGAGCTATAGCTTTCATATAATGTGACAGTGGCTTTAAACTCCTGGATTATGTCACAAGTACAACGTTCCAGATAGATCCACTTGGTAGCCATATTTGTGATTCTACTTTAATTGCTAGTATTCATGATTTCATCTGAACACAACCTACAACAAAGTTACATTTTAGCTTGTCTTTGCTACCCTAATACTTTTTGTCAAATGATAAAAGAGGGTCCAAGTCATTGATGTGATTGTGAACCTTTCCTCCCTCTCTCACTTCCACACAGAGGCTAATCTCTACAGGTATTTCTCCTCAGCTGCTGTTATTAGAATGCAGCAAATGCTCTCTATTGATGCATGTCAGAGCCTCATTCTTTCATCTCCAACATTTAATTTACCGTCCTGTTGTGCCACTAATCCTGTGTCGTGCCATTTCCTCCGCTCCTCAGATTGCTCTCTCAAAGCCCTCTCTTTGCCAGATAAAGAGGAAGGTAATCGCCATTGTCTGGCTACAGATACACCATTGCCGGCTCCCCTTCTTTCTACAGCTCTAAATTAAAGGGCCGTCCTGCGCCTGCGCCCCCTTAATCACTGCCCTCGTCTCTCTGTGCGAGTGGACCCCAGGGCTGTTGCACTTTCATCCACAAATAGGCTTTCAGTGAGAACCACCCAGTGCTGGCCTCCTTGCAGGAGATCCCTGCAGTCTCTGCTCTCTTTTGCCCCTCTCTGACTGTTCCTGGTGGAGTTTCACTTTCAGCCTCACAATCTTCCTCAGGCCTCCTTAGATTAATGAACATGGAGAGCATTCTGGTTTGACTTCTGTTGTACACTTATGAGTTCACTCTCTCTCTCTCCTTAGGAGGTCTGACCCGCAAGTCTGTTGAAGAACTTCAAAGTGGAAGAGCATAGATTAATGTCTGGTATTTCATACTGTTGGTAGAAACAATAACACTGCAGAGAAACAACTGTTTTACATTTTCCAAGAAAGCATCTTGATCCCAAAGATTTGTATTTCGACACAAAATTAAAATCTTTAGAATAGATGTGCATCCCTTTACATCTTTAAAAAACGTTAACAACAGCATTTCATAAAAGACCATCGTAGTTTCTTTTAATTGAAGTGGTTTCATAATGATCACTGCTTCAAGACCTGAACTATTTACCATCATTATTAAAACCACAAATTTTGCTCTCTAACAGAAACTCCTGAAGGAGAGTATTTATTATTAGGTTCTTACATACCAGGATGTGGATCAGAAGCACATCCAAAAGGCCATCTCCAAAACGCAAAAAAAAAAAAAAGATGAATGTCTTGTTTAATGAGTCTGGTACATAATAACAAAAAATCTACAAAGAAGTCTGTGCAGACTTCCTCTACAGCTTTTTAAAAGCTCATGATAAGTGACTTAAAACACTTGAAAATGTTACAACCAGTACTAAGTTTCAGGGAGCAATTAGTTATTACAACACAGTTTTTCAAGCATTTTTTACTTCCTAAAAAACCCACATATTTTTCTTATAATAACTTTAGTTTGATGATCTGAAACATAATCAGTCACTCAAAAAAGTAAATATACATAAATCTGTAATGCAGGCGAAAACTTTATGAATACTCTGTGTTTATTGCAAAAAAAAAAAGAGCTTCACGAATTTCCAGATGTAATATTAACAAACAAACATAGCAACATAAACCAGGTAAAACACAGTCGACTAGCAGCTTTATCGGGGCCAAAGCCACACAAAGTGCTCACACTGTCACCTAAGAGAATTTGGCTAATTTCTGTTAATTGTGGCTCTCACTTCCCTCTGCTCAACTGACATAGCGCCGGAGGGCTCAACCAAATCATCGTCATTATGACATTAGCAGCAGCTTATCCAGTGCTAAGGGCTTGAGCTGATACTAACACTAAGGAGTTTAGGATGCTAAGAAGAGGACAAGCAATCGTGGTAGCCGGCATAAGACTGACGGACAACAATGAAAGTTTACAATAAGGATCAAAAGATTCTCGCCGGGTTAAGGGAACTATCCAATTAAGGAAACGTGTGCCTTTCAATACATGTGTGTGTGTGTGTGTGTGTGTGTGTGTGTGTGTGTGTGTGTGTGTGTGTGTGTGTGTGTGTGTGTGTGTGTGTGTGTGTGTGAGAGAGAGAGGGAGACAGATAGAGAGAAAAAGACATGGCTTGAGCTAATGGTGAAAATCTGCTTCCCCATTTACTAATAACAAGCTGATTAGCCTGAACGATTGCTGCCACGTACAAAGCAATTTGTTATATGGTTAGCTTCTTTGCCCTGGACTTATTAAGGGGATTCTCATTGACTTTGGTGAAGTGGTGGTTTCATACACACACCAGTAATTAGGGGGGGGGGGGGGGCGACAGTACGGTGTGTTTATGAAACAAGAGAGGACAGTTACCAGGCGTTCTGAGTTCTTTGGGAGGATGATTTCCTGTGATGTGTCCAAGGTTATAATCCTTGAACAAGAAATTTTGGGTCCCTTTTTAGCCAACAGAGGGGCTCTGGCAGGGAAGAGGCTCTGGGCCTAATTAGATCTGTCTGGGGAAGAGAAGGGCTTTAGGTGTAGCTAATTAAGATCATAGTGTGGCTGAAACACTTTAAAGTGCCTTTCAAAAGTATTCATAACCCCCCCCCCCCCCACACACATTCATTTAAGTTAAAACAAACTTCAAGTATTTCACAGGAATTGTACATGACAGACCAACACAAAGTAGCACAGTAATGTGGAATGGAAGGAAAAGAAGTTGTTTAACGTATTTTGCAAATGCAAATTGAACGTGTGTTGTGTGCAACCCCTGCCCAAGCAAACACACACACACACACACACACACACACACACACACACACACACACACACACACACACACACACACACACACACACACACACACACACACACACACATTTCGTAGTACATCTTTACTATTTATTTTTAGAGAGAGACAGACATTTCGCTAATCTCTTTTCTTGTGAAACAGCTTAAGCTTTGACTGGGTGGAAAGTATCCAACAAGCCTTGTAGCCACAAATTCTCGTTTAGATTTATATGCAGACTTTGTTTAGGCCGTTCTAACACCCGTACATGATGTGAGCTATTCATTGTAGTGCTGGCTGTTTGTTTATTTTTTCCTGTAAGTGCAACTATACGCTAACGCAGTCAATAATTTGAAGGTAAAAATCATAGAAGTACCAGGATAGTCTTTTTTAAATTTCCATGCATCTCCCCGTCTTCTCTCTCTAGCTTTCCTGTTTTAACTGAAGAAGAACATGCCCATGGCATGATGCTACCACCACCATGTTTAATTGTGTATTGGAAATTATTTATTTAGAGGTAATTTTTGTAATTTGGTATATTCCGAAAGTCCTTAGTTGCACTAGACTTTATTTTAGTAAATCAGAGCGGGACTGAACAGAAAAGCACATCACTGTGTTTAGAATTTATACTTAAAAATTTACATGTTACAATACCAGAGAGACAATGTCTTTGAATGAATTTTAGGTTTGAAGATCATCCTCCAAAAAAAGGATGACCAGTGGTGCATTTTCAGAAAGTAAACCACCATATGTACGTTGCTATTGTATCCGCTTGCTCCTGGGCCTTTTAGAATCAGGGACTCTTCACAATAAAAGTGGAACTGACTCAAAGTGGAGCCCCCTTGTGTCTTCTGGCAGCTAAAATGGTTGGAGGCCAAACTCCTGTTCCGATAATCCCCCCTATTGACAAGGGCTGCTCTGTTCTCTGCCTGATCTGTTTGGTCTGTCAAGTTAGGGGAGCCCTCTTCTGCTTGTGGCGGCCAAATCTATGAAAACCCCTCAAACCCTCAACCGATCTCGGAGCCTTCCCCACACATTGTCTTTGGCCTAGCATCATCCCTGCTGCTTCAGTGGGAATCATAATGTAATTGGCTATCACAACAAAATGGATACCTTTTTGTTTTGTATTGAAATTCCAGAGATTATATTTCAAATCACATGCACACGAGATTTCAGGGGTTTCTGTGATAGAGTTAGATGCTCCTGTCATATTTAGAAAATATGCCACACATAAGAATAAAGGTATATATGAAAAGAGCTGTAGAGAAAGACATCTGATATTTCCCTGGAGGTTTTCAACCCCTTTCATCGCTTCTTCCTTTTTTGTTAGGACCAAACCTTTCTCGCTGTGACTTTGTTTGACCGTGGTATTTCTTCTCTTGTTCATTTCGGCAAAGGGTGAAAAGGAAAGGGAGCTTTTTAAATGTAGCACATAACCGTGATAACCAGGCTCTTGCTCTCTGTTTCCCCTCTGACCAGCAGTCACCTTTATATCTGCCTTTTCATATTCCTCTCAAAGCGTCTTGTCTATTGAAAAGGCATCTGCCAAACTGTTTTTGGACAAACAAGATAAGGACAGAATAGGAGAGGAGGGATGTTTAAATGAACATAAATACTTCCTCATGTTTGTACTTCAGCTTCTTGTTCTCTTAGTTTGGTGTATTTTGACAGTCCATTTGAATTTTTTTGTTGCTAATTGATTTTAAACATTTGTTTCCTAAAGCACCACACAATAATGTTTTATGGTTTTTGCATTAGATTTTTTTTTTTTATCCTCGTGTTTAGGCACATGCCAACTTTAATGTATTTTATCAGGACTGAATGTGATAAACCAAAACAATGTAGAGCATACTTTTTGAATATGATTTTCAACTATGAAAATTTGAAAACCACATTATTAGTAAAACCACAAACCACTTGATATAAATCTAATCTAAACTGGAGAATAAGGTGTGCCTATTATTCCTTGCCAAAAAAGCCGTTACTTCAATATCGTAAGTGATTTACAGTTGGATTTTGGAATAGGCCCTTCTAATACATAGACTTCGATCTAAATGTTTCCATGCAGCCAAGACTGTTCTTTAGTAAAATGAACCCACAGTCTTCTGCAGCCCCTTAGTTTTTTCAGGATTCCCATCCATCCCTCTTGCTCTTAGCTCTAACTCTATCCATGCTGAAGAAAAGCAACCACACAGGATAATTCTTCTACTACTAAACTTTTTTTTTTATTAGCTTTATTTTAACAAGCACTTTCCTTTTGCCTCTCTTAGGTCAAGGCCAGATTTTTAAGGTGGCACAACTAACTGATAGATTCTCCTTCCTGAGCTATGACTCTGCAGCTCCTCCAAAGATATTGTGGGGCAGTTTAACCTCTTCTCTGATTAATGTTGTTCCTGCTTGGTTGTCAGTTTTGGGAGAATGGCCACCACTATGTTTTAGGCAGATGCTGATACTCTTCAGGAGGTTTAAAGATTGGAACATTGTTTGTTTTAAAACCTACCTCTATTGTATCTTTACCACTAAGGGGGAATTCTGAATTCAACTAATTTATTTTTTGTTCACCGGGAGAAAGGGGCAAAGTAATGCTGCAGTTTATAGAGTTTTATTGGTTAAAAAAACAAAACAAAATAAGATGCATTATTTTACTACGCATTACTTTGCTTTGTCGTATAAAATATACATCCAGGTTTTTGGTTGCAATGTGAAAAAAATGGTAATGGTGTTAATACTTTTGCTTCACCCTACTTTTGATAAGCTATTCCCTGCACCCAAATCATTTAGCAAGATTTTTGAATGTCTGCTAATTAATATTGACATGTTCAGTTAATGCATTACATTTCGATGAGGTGCGACAAATCTAAGCAGCAGTACAGGCTAAATGTATATCAACCTGGGTGGCTGTCCGGTGACAGGATGCGGGACAGCACCATCCCATTTGACCGACAGCCCTGCGATAAATCACGACAGCCTGGTTTCTTCGTCCATTAGCAGCCAAAGGCGCAGCGCCACCGTCCACCAGATCTGCCAGTGCCTCATAGAAAAGGAAATATTCAAATGGTAATCGGAAGCCGGTGAATGATAAGGCCACGGTAAGCTATGTAATGCTGGTAAGACAGTGAGTAGCGCTTTATTGGTGAAGAGTGAAATCCTTTTTGCCATTCAGGAGATGAATTGCAATGGTAATGCCATTAGCTTGCAACCCGAATCACCAAATGCCATTTAATTGCCAGAAGCAGCCCATTGTGTGGATTGGGTGAATTTAGGCTTTAGCACGGCTGTGTTTGTACGTGTGAGAGCATAAGGGGGTAAAGATGGAAGTGTTTCTGTTAGAAGGAGGGGTTTTGGGGTGTAAGGGTGTCATAGTATAAGATGTCTGAAGAATGATTGCCCCCAACACATGCACAGTCACACACAAGCAACAGACGCCTAACTAAATCTCCGAAGTAACTAGCTTAACTAAAGTCTTTAAGGAAAGTAAATTCGGACAAACTCCTTTCTCCTTAATACCTGATTTGTTCAACAACATGATTTGCGGCTCGTCTATTCAAGGCCTTTTTGGGCCAAGCCGAGGTCTTAAGGCTCAAGGCTTGTAGCTTGCGGTTATTGTGGGCTGTTTAGGGTTTGTATCAAATCTTCTTGTGCGGGTGTGTGGACGATCCTAATACTGGCTAATGGGCTTCGGCAGAGTAACAGTCCCCCAAGCCCCATTGAGGACCCCATGGAAAGCAGCATAAGCTCTATTAAATAAAAGCTCCAGCCGGATCTTTCTTTTGGAGTTTTTTTTTTTCGGTATTGAGAAGAGGCCACCCTCCACCAGGCCTGTTTTCACCCCAAATCTCCTGTCCATTCTCTTTGGATCTTCTATCCCTGCCGACCTCCCTCCAACCTGACCAATACCAGCATCTCTTCTCTAGACTATAAGCCCCTACCCATCAGCATTGTTTTGTACCCCCTCCTCCTGCTGAAACCTGCCATAGTCCAAGACATTGGCCTCCACCCCCAGTCCCGTCTCATACCGTCAACGCTGACCCTGACAGCCATGTCCTGGGGAGGGCTAAATTGAATGTGAAATGCATGGTGGGTCTGCGCAGACTCCATTGTGCAAAGTGGGAGTCTGGGAGGCGAGCAGCGTCACTGCTCCTCACTGCTGATCTAGTTTGACAGCAAGACGGGAGGAGGCAAGAAAAACATTTTCTTGCTCTCTTTGAGAACTAAAAGAAGGCCTTTTTTAAGGCCCCTCTCCCCAACCTGTCTCTTACCCACCAGCCAGCTCTGCCTTGCCTCCATCATCTCACCAGTCCTCTTCTTTTAACCATAAACTGAAACAGGCTGAAAGTTTATTTGGACCGCTAGCTCTCCTAAGATTACAATACATTTGACAGTGCTCATCCTTGGAATAATAAACCTTTGTTTCATTCTTGCTCTGCTGTTTACCAATGAATCCATTTTGCATAAACACAAGAATAAACAAACAAAAATAAACTGTTTAAATATATATTTTGTCATGTTACAACCACATATTTCTGCGTGTTTACTAGGAATGTATTTAATAGACCAACACAAAGTACTTCATAATTACTTGATTTGGAAAATTAAATGTTGTTTTGTATGTTTTACACTTCAAGACGTAAAAGCATTTTGTATTCAATCCCTTTTTACAAAAATATTCCTAAATAAAATCCACTGCAACCAAAATCCTGTTTTCAAAATTGTTCTGTGAAGGCCTTATAGGTTTGTTAAAGAGCAAAAAAGTTTTGAAGACGTTTAAAGCAGTATTTAGTTATGAAACAACATCCCAAACTTTTAACATCTCACAGAGCTCCTTCTAAACTCTTAAACATGCTTGAGGGAGCCTGATGTTGTGGGGATACTTATCTTTCTGCAGGAACAGGGAAGAGGATGGAGTTTAAAACATTAAAACTCTGCATAAAAACGTGTTGGAGGCTACAAAGGATATTTCACTAAGCTTGATCAAAAAACTATGGATCATGCACTCTGCCACGTCTGGCCTTTAGTGAAAGGGAAAGTAAAAAGACAAAAGGCGTTTTTGAAACAAAGCTAAAACAAGTTACATTTAAAGTAATGTAAAGGACAAAGCAACATATGGAGAAGACGTGAAGAAGTTCTGGTCAGACAAGACTAGTGACAGACAAAATAGGCAACTTTAGTTCTTTAGTTCTCTTGGTTCAGTTGAACTCAATTTCAGTTCTGCTTGATCCAACTCTTTCTAAGACTAAAGTCCTGATCTAATTAGTTTTTAAAAATACCTAAGTATTCAAAAATACTGAGGGTTTTTCTGATATTAGCAAATTGATTTGTTGGTTTGTGCTTTCAAGGAAAGTTGTAACTCTCTGAAACCACCTTTCCATGTATTGACATGAGGAACTACTTTGCTACCAAAAGTCTCTACTACCTGCAAAAAAATGCATAAAAATTATTATACATTATTTTCCTTGCTTTAATCTATTTTACAGGGCATCGATTATTGGCTTGCTAAATTTCAGCAATGCTCTGGTTTTGTAAAGCTTTGAGATGATTTAAACAATTTTGAACTGTTGAGACAAACTACAAAATCTCCTACCGTCTGTATTGCCTAGCTCTGTTAAAATGAAGGTGGGAGGGCTCTCAACACTGAACAAAAATAATATATTTCCAACTCCAGCCCAGGAGTAAGTGCCGACTTGGATTAGTTCTCTTTTTTTGAGATACACGCCTTGTTGTCAATTGCATTTCAGGAAAGAATACCAGCAGCAGTGGATTTCAAAGCTATTCTGTCCATAAAGGAGAAAACATCAAAGCTTCTAGAAATGTTGTGGAATTGAAAGCAGATATTTGTGTTTGAAATGAATGAAAGTCATACGTTTCTCAAAAAAATACACAAAGTATAAATATGCAAAAGATGTACCTAAATGCAATGCTCATGTAGATGCACTCCATTACTTCTCTCCACTGGACAAAAAAAGGGAAAAATAACTATGCTTAGAGACAGTGGTTTTAACACGACGAAATGTAAACAAAAAAAAAGTGAGGTGTATGAATACATGAAGCTTGAAAAGGTGCAGTAAAAGTGTCTCTACTACATGTCCAAATATTTGTTTGAGACACAGAGGCTGCCTTGTCCCAGACTCTGCCTCTCCACTGGATGCACCAAAACCGCTCATTTGATGCAAATGACAGTCTTCTAACGTCCAGTGATTCTCTCGTCGCTGCACATTGCCTAATCAATGTGAAGAGCTGTGTAAAAAATACATTGGCTCCCTGTAATAGTTGTTTTTGACCGAGTCAAGTGCAGCTCCTAGAATTAATCCCAACCTGAGATTCAATTATAGGCGCCTGGCTAAGCAGGAGAGGGATAGCGGCATAAGCAGGAGTGAGGGGACAGTGTTTGTATTTTATATGTTTTTGTTTTCCTGTAAAGTCTATGTATGCATTAACTTCTCTGGTTTCAGATATAAGGGGGTGCAGACATGCAAAGTAAACATATAGGCTTGTTGACCTTGCTGGTTTGAAAAAAGGGTCAAGAAGGCTGCTCAGATCTTTTTCTCCCAGGAATCCTTTCATCATTCAGAGGCAGCCCACGTCTGTCACACAGCCTGGGCTGTAAAGGGAGTTGTGCAATGTCGGCTGGTGGAAATTCAGTGTTGCGAAACCTCATTTTCACCTTTTTCTAATGAGTTCCCGTATCGTCAAATGTGTTTTCAGCTCCGATACTGCCTGCAGAGAAGGACCAGAAAGCCTGGTTTGGGGCGATGAATTGAAGTTACACTATAGCTTCATCAATGTGCATGAAAGGCATACTGCCGGAAATGTATTTCTGCCGCCTGTGCCAGATAAGCATGTTTTGGGTCAGTGCTTGCACTGTGTGGTTTTGAGAAGATGCGGTATTCATTACAGGGTGTTAGAGTGGCTCTTGTAATTTTAATTCACATTAACATACTTTTGCTGCAAGGATCCATCAACACCTCAATTGTGCATAACGACCGATTTGAGAACATTAGATTAGCCCTCCCCAAAGTTGGTAGGTGAAATTTTATTACAGAAACACAAACTAAGTTCAGACCTGGGAACATCTGATGTAAGCAGATGTGCAGAACTGAATGAACGAAGGTCAGAGAATCCGCTACATGTGCAAAGTGCTGGAGACTGCTAGACCTTACTAGATTGATTTAAGCAGAAATGAATTAAATGTGTTGCACAAAATTGCTTTTAAAGACTTATACAATAGAAAAAAAGCTTCTTTTAACAACAAAGAAAAATATAATTAAAAATGTATTTTAAAATGTAAAATATAATTATTTTTAGAAGGTAACTATAATCTTCATGATGCATAACCTCTCATAGCAACACTGTTAACATTTCCTATTTTGTAAAACCTACTGATATAACAGATACATTTAAATACATTACTGTAAAACATATGCCTACCATATTTATTTTGAGGTCTTTACTGAATGACTTGTTGTTTTCCTTCTAATTGTAGCTTAGTAGCAACATTTTATGATGTAAACAATATGAACTCTTGTTTTAGCCATTTGGTATTATGGACCCAAGTTGAATCTTGCAATTTTTGCTTTTTTATTTTTTATTGTTTTTATTGTTTTTCTTTGCATTATTTATCAGTGAACAAGTAAACATCTGCATGTATTATTTATATCTAATCATATATAATCTTCAGTAAACTGTTACACTTCACAACTGTTTTGGTTTATAAGAAGTTGTTTCTATTTTATGCTTCCAAGGATGCAAAACTTGATCACAACTGAGACATCAGAATGATTGGAACAGAACTTGTCTCATTTACAGTTTATAAGCCCTGTACCAATGGTCGTAAGCTCAAAAATTCAAACCTTTTCCACCCACTGAACACAACACATCTAAACTATACCAAGTTGTACGAACCACATCAGAGTGGCAGCTTTTACTGTGAGGAGATTCAAAGTTGCCTATATTCATGATCAGTGGGATGGCTAAAAAGGAAGCAGATCAGTTTTTCATTTAGGCTGCTACAACAGAAGTAGACTTCTGCAGTCAATTGTCTCGTGCTTTTTTTTGCCATTTTCTCACAATTGAGAAATGCAAACCAACTGTCTGGTTTAGACTTACCTTACGAAATGTTAAAATTTGTGTCGTCACAATAGGAAATCACAGGGTAAACATACGACATTGCTGTTCCTCTGTTTCATACTCTAAGGTTTAAACATTTATCTGTTATGAAATGCAATGGATTTATAAATATGATTACTCTTCTGAAAAAATAAACAAGTTCAAGTAAAGGGTCTACATCAGAGTTGTCAAACTGGGGCCCTGGAGAGCCAGGAGTCTCGATATTTCAGATGTGTCTCTGATCCAACATGAAGTTCAAATGATTGAACAAACTATTCATTCGATTCAGGTGCTTTAGAGCAGAAAAACATCTAAAGTATTTATTACCAACATAATAATCATGAAACTGTCACCATTTACTAATAAATTGTACAAAAATTCTTGCAAATAAATATTTTGGTTTGACTTTAGAGCTATAAAAACCCAGTTTTAGTATTAGTATTTATCTATTTGGCAGACAATTTGATCCAAAGCAACTTATAAAGGAAACTAAACACTGACATTACAAAAGTGGCGGCAACTTGAAGATTTTTTTTTTTATTGGCATGGAACTACTAAATGTAAAAAAAAATGATTTTTTTTATTTTTATACACATAGGATTATATAGATTATATTATGAAGGAATTTGCTGTTATATAAGAATTGACTAACATGATTTTGACTAGAAGATTGCCTTATTGTCACTTGAAACTGAATTAAAACTTGAAGAATGACGTCAATAGTATTCAGTAATAAGTAAATGCTTCCTACACAAACTGAAGCTTTTTTTGAGTGTCTCTATAGCTGTTGAATTAAACACATACAAGAAATCCACGAGCATTAAAAGGTAATTACTTCATACTAACAGAATATCTTAGGCAATAATGCAGTTTGAGTTCAAATGACTAAACTACAGTGTCATGTAACTTAACATAAAGGATAAGGGTACACTTCAGAATAAAGACTTTTTTTACATGTATTAATGCTTTAATGTTTCAATGATCAGTGAATTTTTTCTGAGTTTTCTTGGAAAACATCAAGCTAAAGTAACTTTTCTTACTTTTCAGAGTAAATGTGTCAAAATGTGGAAAAACCACACATTTACCCACTTCCAATCTCATTGTACAATGTGTATAATGACAATAAATGTCATTATTCTATTCTTATTAGTTATGCTCTAATTTGTGCAGGTCGCTCACATAACATCCCAGTAAAATACATTTAAAAAGACGCTCTTAATAGAATTAAAAACAGTCACAGGTATGGAATAACATCTCAATTTGTGTATTTGTTCCCATGTTTGTGTTATTTTACAACTATATGAATTTAGGTTAAGTTACAAAACAAAGTGATATTTTATTAAACTTCATTAGTTTTTAGTAATTATTATACATCACAAGTAGTAAGCAGTTTGTTGAATGACTTTGCGTGTCTTTAACACTCAAAAAATTGCACACACAGAAATAATACACATACTTTTGCACATGCACGCTATAAGTTGATCTCCCACCAGCCCAAGGACGATGCTTCTGTCTCCCATCCCTCCCCCCTTCTCTACCCTTCCTGACAGTGGGCCAATGACAACATAAACACAGAAAAGGCAATTTAGCTGCTTCCTTTATAACTACTTTGAAAATAAAGGAATTTTAATTATACACACAATGAAAAAGAAAAAAAAGGACTAAAAAGGGAGGAACAACATTCACACACAGTAAACAAAGCTGAAACAATTATCTTCTGGTGACCAGTCAGTGTTTTTAGAACAGTCATTTTAATCTTTTATTTACTGCAAACAGAGAAAGGGGGAGGTGGGAGTGGGATAGCGAGTCAGCAAGAGAGGATGGGGATGTAAGGAGGGGAAGCTTGGGTGAAAAAGAAGGAGATAATGTGCATATATTTTAAATATCCCCACCCTCACAATCAAGTGATGCATTTTATTAGGGAGACAATTTTGCTACACCCGAGTGGAGGAGGGGATAGTTTGTCGTTTTGTTATTGGAAATTGCTCTCCGTCAACCCCCATAGACAACTCTGCATTTTCCCCATATCCTCAGTGAAAGAGAACAGAGTGACATTGTGAGCTTTCGAAGCGATGATGGCAGAGTGAGTTTTAGAAAGATGTCTTTTGTTGAACTGGGATGGGTATAATAAGAAGGTTATGGACATAAATAATTAAAGTTACTTTAAAATGGTTTATTCAGTTGAGTAATGCATTTTTGCCAAAGCAATACATAAATAAAATAAAATGAATTTAAAAAAAAAACATGTATGGTCTTCTTTTTAAGGAGAAATGTTTTAACAACTGCAGAATTTATAGTTATATCAATAGGGATGTTTTTCAGGGACTAAAAAGAAACACAAATCCAGATCATTACAGTACTGCCTCCATGTTTTACTTTCAGTATGAAGCAGATGTAGTAGGATAAACATATTTTATCAAAATTTACACTTTTATTCTCTATTTGTGAGAAAACGCCACAAAAAGTGTTAGAGATCAACAAGATATGTTTAAAAAGTGAGGCGTGCCTTTGTGTTCTTTTTAGTCAGTTGTTGTTTCAGTCTTCAGATTGACACATAGCATTACTTTAACTTTTCTTACTTAATGCTCGGTAATGAAAAGTTACCTTAGCACAGTGAACCTAAAATGTACTTTGGACATCAAGACCGTTTTAAGGCAGTCCAACTGGCCAAATGTGTTTATATTTCATTAATGGGCAGAGTGCAAATGTAACATGTTTGAAATCTAATATTGTACAACTGAATTAAGTTCTTGCATACATTATTCGTTTTAAAAGAAAACAAAATATTCTGTAAATTGATTGCTGAAATTAAAAATGACAGTTGTAGTTCAGTTTACTGTACACCTCTTTTATAACCTCTCATTTGTCTTAGTAATGAAAGAAGCTGTGCTATGTGACACCTTTAAATATGGAATTAAAATTATTTTAATGAGACATGGACATGTTATCGTTTGATGCCGTTAATCTAGATGCTTATCAGCTGTTCCTGGCCCCACGGGAACCAGAATAGGAACATTTGCTCGATCCGGTGCTGCTTTTTTTCTCTCTGCTGAGAGACACTGATGAGTTGTAAGATAGCAAAAGCTATGAAATCTACATTTGCGATGGGAATAAAATTCCATAGGATACATTTTTAAGAATAAGACCCTCGTTCAGGCCTCCTACCCCCACCCGGTCCGCAACTTCAGCTGTGCAGCCTGGTGTTAAAAGACCCAGAGGAATACTGTCTTTGTCATCCTGCCGTTTGCGGCCGAAGAATAAGAGAAGTTTTAATCCCCATTGTCCACGAGTCTGTGGGTGGAGGGGGGTCCGCGGCTGTAAGATGATCCAACCGGCCACACTAATCCCTCCATACCACTTTCGCCTTCACATCAAAAAAAAAAAAAACCACCCTCCCACAAAGCAGCAGTGCTGTGTGTTGGACCCCAATGTGCAAATTCTAAAGAGCAAAAAGGAGCAAAGAAATAGTTGCAACAACAGAGCAGAATAGATTTAAAGACAGTTGCACAGAAGATGGGGTGAGCTCTGGGGCGAGGGTGGGGACATCGCTGGCTCCTTCCAGCCTTGCGAGAACACACGCTCCTCCTGCTGCCACTTGCCCCCTCAGGTCAGGTCCTGATGCTGCTGCTGCACTTGGTCTTTTATAGATCTCCCTGGGAACCAGAATATTCCTCAAAACCTGTATTTTTCTTTCTCTCTCTCTTTTTTTCCAAGACTACAGGCGGGAGAACAGGGACAGGTGCCTCTCGGCCGAATGCACATGGGCTTAAAGTTGTACACAAATGCCGACTGTGACACACCGTATTGTTTCTATCTAAATCCTGGATAAGCCAGTAAAATAACAGGCAGCCAAATGTAAAAAAAGAAAAAAAATTGAAGAAGTGGATGCTGGAGTTTCTGGATCAAACATTACTTGTTCAAACTGACAAAGAAGATTGAAACTTCACCCTTTAAGCTCTATCTAAATGTTGTTGTTAAGGGAAATAATGGCTGTTTAATGCTACTGGGGAAGATTTATCATACCAACAGTTGAAGAATAAACCCAACAACACTTGACCCAACAGAACCACATAAACTGTAAAGCAACAAACTGTACAGCAAAACAAAAAGATTTTGGAAATATCCAGATATTCAAAGTGTTTACAGATGTAATTTTCCTTCCGACGTTATTTAAAATAAATTAATAAAAAGACGTACAATAAAAATGACTGCTTTTCAAAGTGTTGCACACATATGTGAAACTTTACAGTCACCTCTATAAATAGTAATACCACTTTTAGTGCTTAGTGTAAAAAAGGAAAAAAAACTTAAAGGAGGTAGAGCAGGTCCATGTGCAATTAAAATTAAATTACAATGATTTGTGTTTCTTAATAACGGTACAATGATGAAACGACCAAGGGCATTTATGAAAACAACATTATAAGCTTTCATCAATCTTGATTCTATTGTTTTAAGTGGGGTTATTTAAGACAAAGCCAATAAACAATAATCAAAGTGAGAAACAAGAGTTGAATAAAGAAACATTCTAGCAGTAATAGTTAAAACGTTATTTCATTTTAATCTAAATCAATAAAATAAGGTGAAGTCCAGAATAATACCAGTAAATTCAAATTCCCCTGCACTATCCCTCCAGTCCTTGAATCATTTCAATGCAATATAATGTCAAAACATTGAATTTAAACTAACACAGAATTTCAGAAGCCGAAAAGTTTCAAAATATATGTATGCAAATGAGAATATTCACAAATAGCAACAAAGCAAGAGGCGATGTAAAGAATGTACTTATAAAGTATTTATAAACCCAGTAATGGAAAAAATTATTTATACCCCTGGTAGATTTATGTGTTGCTAAATTGGAAAATACGTTTCTGTGAGAAATTAGATAGCATTGCCTCAAATTAAGATTTCATCTCTCCATCAAAGTTAAAACAAAAAGATTACAACAGTTTAAAAATTAGAAAAAAAATGTAAAAGTTTATGAAAGTAGATGATTTTCATCCACTGTGAAGTGGATGAAAACGGTTGGTCAACATGATGTTCTTGTTGCAGAACAAGAAACAAGATGTCTAGTTTTGATGATTGCTGTATCGTCCACTGAGTCCGCAGTGAGAGTAGCAGGACAGTCAATGAGATACAAACCCAAAGCTCAATACAACCTAGTGATTCTCAGTGTGGCCTCTGGAGGCAGACAAACACAAAATCCAGAAATAAGATACTCTGTGATTAAGTTCACTGTAACAGAGAGTGAGTGACGAGTCAGAGACGGGACAGGGAGAGATGAGAGGTGTCTGTCGGCCTTGTATTTGATACATTGTAAGGACCATTTTGCTAATAAATACTATGTTTTGGGAATGGTCTTCTACTAATGGAGACAAGAGCCGGATCCCTACAAGGAGAATTTCTCATTTTTCGGGGGTTAGGTGTTGCGTTTAGCCCGTGTGTGTGAGGTGTGAATTAAGTTGAGGGTTGGTTCAGGGTTAAGTATTTACTGGTAATGATTTAGGCTAGGGTCAGGTTACAGAAATTAACAGAAGTCAATTGGAAATCCCTGCAAAGATAGAGAAACTTAACATGCGTGTGTGTGTGTGTTTGTGTGTATGTGTGTATGTGTGAAAGAGGCAAAAGACAGCCGTTTAAAATTCTGTTTCCTGCAAGTGAGGAGGCTAATCCTGCCCCTATAATTCCCTGCAGCCATAGCACCCCTCCTTTCTCAACATCACCACTCCCTTTTTCCTCCATCGAGCTCACCCTCTATCTCGCTCATTCTCCATCTCTCTTAGTGCACACTCCATGAGTGACAGCACAATGCCCAGGCCCTCGCACGCTTATCTAACTCTAGCAGATGGTCGACTTGGATCAATGCACACACGCCACGATCAATGGCTGTGATAAAGAGCGGCGGGGATGGTACCCTTCTCCCCGGCTCCCTCTCTCCTTCTATCTGCCTCCCCTCATGCCCAGCCTGCTGCCCCTGCCCAATTGTTTCTCTCCTACGCTTGTTCATCTGCATCTGCACTGGCAGAAACCCGCAGCCCTGCTGATGCGCCTTCCGCCGCAGCGATCCACCTCCCTCGACCTCTTCCTTCAGAGAACTTTGAGCCTCGTTTCCATCAAGCTTATCAGGAGATCGTTGCTTCATCTCCTCCTCAACTTATCTCACTCTGTCTTTCTCTCCTGCTCCGGCTAAAGCTCTATCTCAAATGTTAATCTCCCACAGCTGTACTCGTTCGCTTCAATCGTACAGGGAGCTTTCTGCTTCTGACCTTCTGTCCTCCTTTTGAATGCCTCGTTTACAATCAAGTTGCAATGCTGTGATGATTTAACCTCTTTAGTGCTTCAGGAGATGGGTCTAATTTCGAATTTTTGTTTCCATCAATGATTCAGAGGTGACAAAACAGATTTTAATCGAAGTGGGTCTTTTAATCGAAGTGGGTCACAGGCATAACCCAGAAGAGAAACTGGAACAGAAGTCTGACTGAGTGAATCCCCAACAGTAACCATGGGCGCAGTGTGGGCCATGGAGCAAGCTGATAAACAAATTCAAACAGCGTATGCATAAACTACATTGACAAACACAGAGAGGAATCTGATTCTTAAAAGTCAACCCATATAATCCATCTGCTGTCAAGCTGAATCTTCAGAAACACTTTGTCAAGGGGTCAACATGGGGAAAAAAACCCTCACATAAGACAAATAATTACTGATATTTCACACATGATCCCCCAGAACATCTGTTGGTTGGATATGTAGAAAAATCTTCAAGGTGTTGCACATATTTTATTGTAAAATTAGTTCAAGCTTAATCAAAATGGAAGGAGAACACATAAGAATATTGTTTTCTTGCTGCAGTTTCTAAACTGGATTTTCATCTAGAGTTTAACTGGACCTTTGTATTACATAAAATACATTAAACTCTGCAATTTTACCTAAAAATACAATGGCCCTAATTTAGGGACATTGTCCAACAGAAAGGTAGACCTTCACCTCAATTAAAAGTATCTTGCAGCCCCTTACCATTTCTATATTTTTTGTAGTACACTGTATTAAGCTTGATTCATCTCAAACTTGATCCATCTATCTGGACCAGGTTTCCTGTCGCTACTTCCTAGGTTTCCAGCATGATGCTGCCACTATTGTGTCATTTTTGGGATGATGTGTTTATGTTAATGAGCAGAGTTAGTTTTCTACCACGAGTTTTGCATTCGGAAACAGTTCATTCTGATTTTAGTGCTATTAAAATCAGCATAGAAATTTTGGTTAAAACTCAGTTCTAGTTGTAAATATTTACAATTACAGAACTGATAATTCTGAAATTGTACTGACCGGCTACAGTTCTTTATAATAAAACCAATGTAAAAATAAAGAGCACTTCCAGTTAAAATGTTACCTAAATATTTAAGAAGGATATGAAAAGTCAAGTTGTTGATTTAAAAAAAGAAAGGCCCCTTCACTGAAAATTACATTTAACATTTAGAAATACTTATAAAATTTGAATACATTTGATGGCTATGTTTAACTGCCTCCTACATTCATTCTTATTTAATAACTAGGGCATTCTTCCCCACGTGTAATGTCTTCTACAAGGTTTGTGGCACACCTTGAAAGTATTTTTTATGCACAGATTAATGTTGTTTTGCAATGTTTTGGTCTCTAAAGGGTCTTAATAATATTGAATTTTATTTTAGGGAATCAGAGAAAAGATTAAAGTTTTTAATTTATGAAAGATGTAACTAAACTTGTATGATTTAATTTCCTATTTATGAGTATGTCATATTTTGTGTTCTTTATCACATAAAATACTAATAAAACATATTTGTTTAAAGTTATGAAAAAAAGGAAAAGGAATCCTTTTTCAAAAAGTTTGCCTTGTACTGATTTTTTTCTTCTTTCCTTTTTAATGAATTGCAATCTGCCATTGATGATGTAATGCAGTTCCTAAGAAGCCTATTAAAGCTTTTTCTTTGAGCTGATGGAAACGCTGGGGCAATATGGACACCTCCGCTATTTATACCTTTCAAATCCTCATGCATATTCACACAGGGCAGAGATGGGGGAAAAGCGGGCAGACATTCTGACAAATAAGTGCCTGGATCTTGTTTCTTTTAGAGCCTCTGCTATTTCAGCACACTATGGCCACAGCCTCGTTTATTCTCCGTCTGAGCCTCCTTTTATTTATCCTGGTCAACATGGTCAACATTTGTATGGGTGAGAGGAAGAAAAAAAAAAAAGAAAGATAGGAAGAAAGAAGTTAAAACAAAGAGTCTTCTAAAGAGTTTTGTTAATCTAATCATTGCAGAAACCGATTCTGTTTCATTGGGGGTTTTTTATTTGATATTACTAAAGCTTATTAGTCCTGTTAAAATATTAAAAATGTGTTTATCTGTATCTTGCTTTAGAATAGAGATGGTGGTTTTCATTTTGTTTGATTCAGTAGATGTTTTAGCAGAAAAATAAAACATTAAAACATTAATTTTATTTTTCTGACTGTAAAAGTAACAACATCATAAACACTTAAGTCTTAAGTTCTTTTGCTACTCATGGGCCTTTAAAATAGTTTTTTTTAATTTTGAATATTTATTTATTCAGCTTTGTCAAATTATTATCCATTCACATTTATCATCATGTGACATGTAATCATGTGGAAAAGGGCATCAAAAGCATTATAATAAAAACTAAATAAATAATAAGAAAAAGCATTAATTTTTATTTGGTTTTGTTGTTTATAACATAAATGTAACTGGGACATGATTTAATACATACTTACTTTTTAATCAGGGGGGGGGGCAAAGTACCCGGAATTAACCTGCTCATATTAAAAAATCACCAATAAGTCACCCAGGATTCAGAATCAACTGTTTTTCATTATCAGTGCTTTGCAGGTCAAGCAATTAAACTTTGGTGTTAGCCAATGTTAGTCATTTTCCCATTTTTATATTTTTCCTTAGGGAGATAAGTGGAGTTGGTTGAAGACTTTATGCAGAATTATTCAAACCCAGAATCTTCTTGCTGCATGGAAAATACCTTCTACACAATGTTCAGCCCTTTTCTATCTCCCTGAGGTACAAATGCCCTCTTCTTTTAGTCTCTCTTTAAAATAGAAAAGACAAAAACAGTCTCCTTTCAAACCAAATATAAAGCTGAGGTTAAGACATACGGTTGGATTGATGGATATGGAGGTAAATAAATATCTCTGAAATCTATTGGTGGATAGTCTTAGCTAGATGTGTCATTATGAGTTCATGCTACTACAGTAATTGTTACGAATATAAAGACAACTGCTTTGGGTGTATCGATAATTTCTACATGTTATCGCATCGAACAGTCTCTGACAGAAAGCTCTGCAGAAGTTCAGCAAACTGCCTAGCACTGACAGTCTGACCACACTCAGCTGTCATCTAATGATCTGACATTCAAAAAGACTGTAGCTCTCTCTCCTTCTTTGTTCCCCCAGCCACACTTCCTAATCCTGCTTAATTTGAGCGCAAAGAAATTCACATGTGCCCATCAGAACATTTACAGAGCACACTGCCTCCATTTTTTACTCATAAAATAAAAAAGAGGTTTGGCACTAAGCTGTATTGATCTTAAGGCTTGATAGTGCGTTTAAAGGAGAAGATGAAGTCTCTAAAAAGTCCACACTTTTAAATTACAGGTCACACTGTTAGCACTGTTAAACAGGTGGTGCTGAAGAACATTGACTGATAGGTTTCCTTTGCTAAAACAGTAATTAGGATGATAAAATAAAAAGGATTTTCAAAATTAAATGTTATTAGATCAAACTATTCCTATTCTACTAGTACGTTGTTTCTGGTGGAAGGTAAGACAGGCCAAACTATATTACAATGCTTTCAGTTGTTACTCATGCGTAAGTTTTTTCTTTATAAGTTGGTAATACAGCCGTCAGATCCTTGCAATATTTCCTAGAATTGGTTAAGAATAAATGTAGGCTTCGCTATACGGTGCTGTCAGTCAGAAAATATCTGACCCCTTACTGAGTTCTGACACAGATACTTTTTTATATTATAAAACAAATTTTACATTTGAAAAATACAGCCAAAAAGTGTTGTCCAATTAGGTATAATTTTGGATTTGTTTTTTTAACCACTTATCCCATTTAGCAACACTCACCCAATAAATGGTATAAGTTTATTTTTACACGCAAAACCAAAGTCTGAATACTACCATACTGGAGTGTGGCAGTCATCAGACAAGGTCTTCTGAAATCAGACAGTCTTCCTAAAAGCACAAGACAGACCTCCTCTCTAAAAATGTTTAAATTCAGGCTGCTTAAATTAAATTATCTTAAGAAAAAACACATGCACAGAACTAAGGGGGAAAAAATTTTTATTGATGTTATTTATCTATAGTAATTATCTACAAGCCTGATTAGGGTTACAACGTAATTTCTAAGGGTTTGGGACTTGAGCAAACCACAGATAGGGCCATCATTCACAAAAATTCAACTAGTTTGGGTTTACAAAAGATTGTATGTCTCAAGTCCCTTGAGACATGTGTTGTAAACTGGCACAGTATAAATAAACTGAATTGAGTAGAAAAACATATGGACACACTGACTAGACCAAAAGAATTATTAATAACTGCTTAGTTATTAAATATTCACCCGTTGCATTTAACTTACTTGCAAAAATTTCAAAATCTTTAAACTATTTTTTTACGCTGTAGATCAACAAAAGAAAGTAAATGAAAACTATTTCCCATTGCTTGTCTATTTTTGAAAGTGAAGATTAGATGTAGTGACAAATCAAACAAAGGCTAATCCATCAGCAAAACAATCTGAGAAAAGACTATGCCACACTTCGCTAAGATTTCTTACCCAATAAGCCAAAAGGTAAGAAACACAAGACAAAAAAAAAAAAATCATCTTCATACAATGGGGCCAATCCTTTGAAACGATGAATGTGAAGTCCCAGATCTAACTGGCATCTTCCTCTGGCAGCATCACTCTTCCCTTTTTGTATTTTCGTCATTGTGGATTCTTGTTTACCAGCTTCAGTGCCTCATATCTCAGCCTCTGTTTCCTCAAAACACCTACTCATTTGAGGACTGATTCATTCCAGGCTAATTCATATTCCAGAGGGATTAGAGACATCTAATTTGGTGATATTTCTGCCATGCACTCTTTGGATGTGCTATCCGTGCTGTCAACCCCTCCCAAGCACAGACTCACACACCACATACAAAAAAAAATGTACTTCTTCTTATGGGGCCCCAGCTTTGGGCCCCATAAAGAGCAATGGGTCCTTACAATGTAGTATTTGTCCGAAAAACAAGAATTACAAAGTAAGAATTCCTAACATACACACATAAAAATGCATAACTGTACATATTGTCCTTGTGCTTGTTTAGCATCTTTGGTGCATTGTGAAATACACAAGGGTTCAAAATTGGGCAAAAATGTAATGAAAGTAGAAATTGAAAGGTAAGTTTTCCTAAATGCAGGTATTCATAAACAAATATGCTTGATTTTGGATTTAGGCTAAAAAAGATAAAAGGACTTTGATGACTTCCTGTACTTTATACTGGAGTTACGTCGGCTACTAAAAAGAAACAACTCAAGGATGAGTATTAATTAATTCAAGTCATTATATATATATATATATATATATATATATATATATATATATATATATATATATATGTTTGTGAATATATATATGTTTGTGAAGTCATAATAAGTCTACACCTACACATTATTTGGATGTCAACAGCCTTAAATATGCAAATATCTCTATCTGAGCTCTTCCAGAGGAACGTGTTTTCATTTCACTTTGAATAACAAGAACCACTTATACAGTCTTCAAAAATATTTACTTTAAATACTTAATCAATTTAATTGTATGTCTGCAAAAACAATAAAGACAAAATAATTAATTCACTTACACATTTTTGTGGCGTTAGGTTTCGGCTAATCAAAGACATTTTTATGTTTTTATCATGTCCTTTTCGTACTACTAGGCCTTGCACTTAAACACATTTTTTATTTAAACGTTCTCTTCTAATAATTCAAACATTTGTTTCTTTATTAAAGGGTAAACGTCTACAGTGGATTACAAAAGGTTTTAAACCTCTTTGACCGTTTCAGAAGTTGTCATGTTGCAGCTAGATACTCAAGTGTACATTATTGGGATTTATGTTATGAAAAATCACTAAGTACTGCTTGATTATGAGGTGAAAATATAGTGTAAGATATTTTTACAATTTATTTCACGGTGTGATGACACTTTGTGTTAATGGTAGAACTACATTTCCATTAAGTTACATTTTGAACCTTGTCTAACATCGTTGTGTGTCTTACATGGCTTTTGAAAAACATAAAAAATACATTTTTGGGTTTCAACTTATAGATGTTCCATCAATAGATTTGACCACCTCAGCTGTTTGTAGATGTCCAAAGTGCTGCTCCTCTAGAGCTACCATGGGCCTGTTGGCTGCCTCTTTGATTAACATTAGAGTAAGTTCAGCCAATAACTGCATAGTTTGGCCATTGTTTCATTAAATAGCCATTATTTAAACTTTTCCACATTTTATCCCTGGATTTTCTTGATGCATTATATTCTTCAATGTTATCTGGCTAACTACCAAGGTCCTTGCAGAACAGCTTTATTTACACAATAATGTTTTTGCACATGGAATAACTTGATTCCAAGAAATGTATATTTGCTTTGGATTTTTTTTTTGAACACATATTGAAATTTTGGAACTGTACATTTTTTTTATCTCCTGTGTGTTATTCACCGAACAACAAAGATGCCCACACCACAGTGATTAAAAACCTCTCAAAAAGGCCAGAAATTGTTGAGCAAGGTTACACTTTGCCAACTGGAGCCTTAGTTTTCTGTTCTTCGCGGACAGATGTAACAAATGGAGAGGTCTTCTGTTGCTTAAATGTTTGTTTCTCTTTAGACAATAATGAGGCATTTCTGTATACTCCACTGCAGCTCGCTGTGGATTTTTTTCTTTTTTTTGGGACAATTCTCTGTAAACCTAAGAAATTGTTTATCATTAAAAAGCTGTATAGCTCAATAATGTATAAAAATACTCCTAGCTGCCTGCTCAGTACCTTGTACCATATTAAGGACCTTTATAGCTCATAATAAATTTACTGCTGATTACCTATTTTTACTTAATAAGCTGTTACAAATGTATGCACAGAAAAGCAGAAAAACACTATCTGACCTTAATTTTAAAAGAAAAGAAACTGGTAAACTTTGGGCTTCCAGTGTTTTGAGAAGTGAACTATACAACAAACCAAGTAATACTGACAGAAACTGAATGCAACTCAAATGCTTAATTTTACAGGGTTCACGTGCTTACCAAATTAAGCGCTTTATTTGGTTAAGTTCATATCAAAAGATAATTTGAAACAAAAAAAAGCTTCAGCCTACCACAAGTTCCTTCCCCATAGCCTATAGGGCACATTTTGAAGGAGCAAATCCTTCACCCTGTGCTGGGAGAAATATACCAGCAGCAAGCAAAGCACATTACCAGTTTGCATATGCAAAACGAATGGTCATTATCAACATAATTTAAATATGCTCTCACCTCAATCATGAGTAATGGAACATCCACTCTATTCCTACCTAATAAACTTGACATGAATACTGAGGTTTATGCTTATTTTTTGACACATAAGTCCTGGGGCGAATTATTGTTAGCAAGGTGCACAAAAGGTACGTTTCTGCTTGATTAAACACTAAAGCTGCTTGTGTTCCCATGGTATGTGTGATTGTTTTTAATGTAGAAATAGAGAATAACATTTTCTGAAAGAAAAAAATGGTAGCAAAAGGTTGATTAGGCTATAAACTGACAAAAAGCCAAAACAAATCAGGTGCTGGTCAATTCATAAACACTTGTATTTTGATTTTACTTTGAAAAGGTTGTAGATCAACCAGCTTCCTAAAAGTCACTTCTAGAGTCATAAAGCCAAAGGTGTTGACGCAGTTTCTCCCCAGTAAGCCTTGGATTTCAGAGGGTGGTGTGACAATGATGGATAGCTGTAAGCTTGGTACCAATAAGAAACCTCCAAGTGGTCGATTTGGGGCCCAGTACTCTAGTAGATGGGCTCTCCAGGATATCCACTCTAAATTAAATCCTCAGAAACCTGCCAGGCTACAATGGTGCCTTCCCTTTACCGCAAACCCACTCCCGACCACTGCTTCCAGCCAGCCTCACTTTTGTTCTCCAACAACAAGTTTCTTCTCCTTAATTAATTCAACAGAAAGTAATTAAATCTTTGTATTTTTCCGACATCCTTCATCTGCCTTGCCCTCACAAACCTCAAAGAAAGGGTAGGATGGAAAGAAGGGGGCACAAGAAATTAAGAGCACTCACTGCCAAATGACTGTCGGAAGCAAAACAATATTAGACCCCTGAGTAAGTGGCCAGGACTCATAATAAAAGAATAACAAGAGTGTGCACAGAGCTGAGCTGAATGCTCCGCGGTGGCGGTGCAGGTTGAATTGGTCGGCGGGGAGCTAGAAGTTGCTGAGATGGACGGCGGTAGCCACAGAGCCTGCTCTTAATTTGCTGAGTGAAGTGAGTCCTCAGGGGTGCATGTTGTTTGGCTCTGAGGAGTAATAAAGGACTTGGCAACTTCAGCCAATTTTTCCTTTTATTAAGCACTTTATGAGGAATCTTTGAAAAAATGTGTTTGGAAACGGCTGTTAAGCGGACAGTACAGTGAAAACGCACGAAAGGCTCTAGATTTATAAGATGTTATCTACCATACACTCGGTGGATCAAATTGTTCTGTTAGAAACCAGGAACAAAAAGAACAAGAATTGTTGAGACTTGATCTGTCTGAAATTCAGAATCAGAATCAACTTCACTGGACATGATTGTGAGCACAAACAAGGACTTTTTATATGTGAATTGTTAAAAAAAAAAAATATTGGCAATATGTTTGCGTACTGACAGTCATTTAATCTAGACAAACACAAAGATTTGACATGTGCAAAAAACTTTTTTATTTTTATTTTGCTTCGTCGTCAACTAGAAGGTAAAATGGTTTGTGTCCACGATATCTGGGTTCTGGAGAGATGTTAGCTTCCCTGTTCCTGATCCTAGACATGTAAAGGCTCTGGATTAATTGGATTGTCATTCTGGATGCAGACCTTACTGTTCATTGCAGTCTCTTCCTTTCCTGTTTTGTGGATGAGCCAAACCACATACTGATGGATGAACAAAGGTGTGACTGAATATTTGCAGTGTAGAAGATGACAAGCAGCTCCTTTGGTAGGTTGCATCTTTTGAGTTGGCACAGGAGGGATAGTCTCAGCGGCACCTTGTTCCAAACAGTGTCTTTGTGAGAGACCTATCCAATTTACCAAGGTGGAGTGGCTCCTAGAAACCAGCAGTGACCCACAGGAGTCCCACTGCAGTTGAGGTTGGTGAGGGGAGGGAGACTGGGGGATGTTCTCTGGAAACGTCATCCCTACCAATCAGCAAATTCACTTCCTATCTGTATAAAGCTTCATTATTGCCCTGGATCAGATCAAGGTTTGTCATCTTAAAAACCTTAGGAATTTTACAGAAGGGTTAGTTTGACCAGAGATTTGTAGTAAATGTAGCTTTGTACAGACGTTATCAATGCACTCTTAAAAAGGAGGAAAGTGTTCCTTTGTAGATAAAAAAGTTCATTTATTTGGGGAAATACATCATTCCTGCACCTGAACTTGTTTTAGAAGAATGCTTTTATTTTTTCAGGGACAAAAAGGCTCCTAAATGATGAATTAGCACTGTATTGAAATAAAAGACAACACAGAAACTATCAATTGTTTAACAGAGGCTGTGGCCTTTAAATGATTTGATACGTCAAAACAAAATTGGTAATTTTTGCGTCAAAGTGCAAAAAAACAACAACCTCAAAACGGGAATGGTCCTAGAGGTCAGAGGAGGTAGAGTAGGTTGGAGGTTTGCCGCCTTGGTCTACATTGGAAGGAGCCAAAGCAAAACCTCAGAGGTCGCCAGAAAAATTGAGGCACATCAAGGTCATGCTGAAGTTCCCAAATTCACAGAAAAAACTGCTTTATATGAGACATCACTAATATAGTCACTGATCTGAACTGGTTTAAGTCCAGGGTATAAATAAGAACTGTGAGACTTTTATGTAAAGGATAAAGAAGCTGCCTTCGAGAAGCCTCTCCTTTACTGCAGTTTGGATTACATTTCTCTTGAGTGGAACTGTTGTGCACCACTTGCTCCAAATGTTGTTGTTTTTTTTCCACCAATCCACACAGACACACAGTCTCACTCCAGATTTCTCAGCCATTCTGCGACTCTTGGCATTTTGCTTATTATCAGAATACTCTTAATCACAGTGAAGACGGCGCCAGTGGAGAGAGCGAGCTGAGAGACACGTCAAAACATCTTCAACCGTAAAGGACCAGACAGTGAGCGTGATGGGCAAATTAGTCAGAGGCGCTGCCTAAATGGATGGTGAGGGCACGGGGTGGGTGGGGGGATTGGGTGTTGGGGGAAAGACAGGAAATCAGAGAGAGGAAGCAGGAAACAGAGAGAAAAAAGGAGAGAAACCTTCGCCATTTCACATTTTAGTGGCGCCTCCTATTCCCGAAGCGCTTCGCCAGATCACAACCCACTAACTGATATAGAAATAAATTAAGGAGAGGCTGCTCAAATAGATATGATTCTGAAGAAGATTTAAGGAGTGGAACTGATTGTGCATGTCTGATTCCTGTGCTTCAGAGTTCTCACCCAGGGGGCTCGGCTTTCAAAGCTGCAGTGACTTGCACAGAGTAACACCCCATTAACAAAGTTCAGCTCTCCTCCGAGCCTGGCCCCCTCTCCCCCACAACCAGAGGAGAGTTCTCTCTGGCAACACAGCTTTATATATATATATATATATATATATATATATATATATATATTCAGTTAGCATCACTTGAATCGTAAATAATCATGTCAAAACGCATTATTTAGGTTTGTTTTTATGAAAACTGAAAATTACGTTTAAAGACATTACATGTGGCTTTTTTTTTTTAAAGATTAAAATTCATTTCTCAGATAATATTTTATTCTTTTGTCAGTGATTTTTTTTTTCAAAGTGAAGAATGTCAAACAGAGTTAATTTCTCAGTTGAGAAGCTAAAATCAGGTTAAAAAAAAATGTTTTTCCTTAAATAGAATTTGTACAATATAGTCCTAATATAAACCACTTTTGTTTAAATGGAAAATTAATATGGATGTTTTGAAACTATTAATTTAAGAAAGTCTGGATTTTATTTTGAGCTTCCATCATTGACATCCTTAATTTAAAATAATTATATTTAAATTACTAATTGTCTTGTTTCTCTCCCCCTCCCTGACTTCTCTTCCTTCCTGGGATTCTTGGAACAACCAATCAGCTGCTTTTAGTTGTCAAAAAATCTAGGCGATAACTAAACTGAATAACACAATTAGCTCCCTATTTTTAATACTTTTGAGATCTTTTTTTTTTTTAAGGTGGAGGTGAACCTTGCAGAAGGACAGCCAGAGGTGCCATGGAAGGCTGTAGATCAAAGTGTGTTAAAAAAGGCCATTCAAAATACAGGAGCAAAATCTTGTTGCAGATCAGTGGCACAACTTATTTAATTTTTGCTGAAAAGAGAAAAACAATTATTTGTTATGTGCAGCAAAAATTTCAGTCGCTTAACTTGCAAAGCTTGAGACGACACTCTCAAAAGACCTGCAGCTACAAAATTGAACTCATGCATGCAACCATACAATCATTTTTAAATGCAAAATAGTAAATCCATGTAACCCTTTTTCTCTACGCCCCAGTAATGCATTTGTAGTTTACTATTTTTTAGAAAATTAAGCTGTATTTGGTTTGATAAGTGAAAAAAATGACGTTACCAACACTAATGCATAATGAGTTTTAGCATTTTAACCGTATTAGAGTGGTTAGTTCTTCATAGCTGAACTTCAACAATGGTTTAAACTCAGCAGCACAGAATGACAGATTTCCAGAGTAAGAATAGCATAGGACAGCAGCAGCTAGGGTCCAAGGATTAGAGTCATGAGACTAGACGAAGGCAGGACCATTACCCCTAAGTGAAATGGCTCAAAGCCACTGACTTAAATCAGATGGTGAGAAAAAGACTAAAAAGAAGATGTAGACAGAGTGATATAGACAATGGAGTGTTTGTTCGGTATGATTCTGAAAGGGTCCTGCAAACGAGCTGGGCAATTAGGTGTGGTGGGATAGTGGAGCTCTGGTTTTATGGACAGATGGGAGGCTTGTGATCACTTTTGAATGTGTGAGTTCTGAAGGAGTAACTGCACTGAGGATAATTGTGGTTATGGGGATCAATTTGTGGATGACAAGCTTGTATGGGCCATGATCAAAGCACTTCATTAAATGCAGGCTAGCTATCAGATAACCCCACAGTAACAGGCTCACAGGAAGGTTTGTCTTCACCTCGATATGTCCCCCACAGTTTGACAGAACTCTTGACCCTTTCACTTGTCTATACGGCTCTCGAAAGGCTTGACTTTCTGGATTTAACTGAGTGGACATGAAGAAGGAGTGGAAGAGTGCAGAAGCAAGGTGAGAGTGGATAATTGAGCAGTCTGCAGTCTTGGAGCTCAGAGATAAGTGAAGGAGTGAGAAATCGAGTGTGATGCTGAGGCGAGGGCCGGGCCCTTTATTTGATGGAGAAAAGAGGAAATAGAGAAAAAGGAGTGGCAGACGTCTCTGAGGGGGAGAGATAGGCGGCAGTAGAGCGAGGGACTCGGAGACAGACAGGGGGGAAAGATATGGATGGCAGGCAGCAATTACTGAGACTGAAGCTCCGTGCGAGCACAGCCAAGTGTGAGTCTGTGTGTGACAATATGTAAGGAGCAGAGAGGCACAGAGCGAGGGGAGGCAGGGAGGGAGGGAGGATTGAGATCTCTGACTGCCGGGGCCCCTGCTGACTTTTATACAGGCAGATCACAGGCTCATCATGTCAGCTCTGTTTGTGGAAATCCTTCCTCATCAAATGGCAAATTTGCTACACGTTTACCTTTATCAGATCAGAGAAGAGAGGCAAAGAGGCGCAGGGAGGGGGGGGGAAGGTGTGTGCACGAGAGAGAGAGAGTAAGAGAGAGCGGGTGTGTGTAAATGCCTCTCTAGGTAACAGCGACACCATCGAGGGGCCAATTACTTGCTCCTCTGAGGGCAACTCTGCCATCTCAGGCCTTTCATTCTGCCACCCTCCAACACCTCCTCAGAAACATCTGTCTCTGAATATGCAATGAGTCGCCAACACAAGGCCAATATTTACCAACATCAAACCTGCCTGTTCTGCCTGTAGTAGTGAGCTGAGTGAGACCGGTGCTGCCAGGATCGTCTCCCCCCCTCCTGCTGTAAGATTACTGGCCTTGTAACTGACACCACGCCTCACTGGTGCCCTCCTCCTCCTGTTCCCGCTCGCCCTTCTCTTATCATCTCGCCCTTTCATTTTCTTCCTCCTCCTCTATCAAGACTTAATTAACTTGACTTGGGTCTCGTTCGCCCTTTAAAGCCGTCTTGAATAAATATCAATATTGACTGGAGTTTTACATGTCAGCTTAGGATATCTGGATTTCTATGGATCAGAGATAATGAGCACGTTTAACCTGTCTTCACATGTGTGTTTTAATGAGAAATGTTCTTGTGCAGCAGAATCCTAGAATCAATTGACAGATTAGATTAGAGGTTAGACGCTGTGAGCTAGAATTTATTTCATTCCAAGGTTTCAAGGAGGCACGTGTTCAATTACGCTGGGATATTATAGACTAATTCTAGCTTTGTCTGTTATAATGTTTTACGTATTAAAATATATCATGATTCTTATAATCTCTGCAGATTTGTGAATTTAGCAAATGCATTTGTGAACCATAATGTATTTCATTGAGATTTAAAAAATTTTTTATTTGATTCATTCCATTCTACAGTATATCTGTGGGCATTTTTAAGTATCTTTTTCTTGTTGGAAGAAGAGCCTTCACCACAGTCTTTAATCTTTTGCAGACTCTAACAGGATTTCTTGTGTTTAGCTCCAGTTATTTTCCAGTCGGCTCTGATCAGCTTCTGTGTCCCAGATGAAAAACAACATTTCCGCCCTGCATCAGTCCCCCCAACACCATGCTAGAGGCTGGAGTTGATGTGCTGCGATAGTTTTATTTAACTCATGTAGGGCAACGAGGAACTATTTTGTGTCATCTGACCAGGGAAGCTGTGAATTTCTTATGATTTTTGCAGTTGTGCTGTATTCTATATTCCCACGTGACAAACTGACCCTGCTTTGAAATGTTCACAACTTTATCATTGTCTAATCTGTCTCCTGGTCTTTCATGGTGTTGTTTGTTCATTAATCTTCTCTGACAAACATCTATGGCCTTCACATACTCACTGAGAGTATATTGGACCCATATGGATGATTTTTGTTAAAAGCGTGACCCCTGAAGCAAAACACAGCAGTGCATTTCATATAGGGGTGTTAGAGGAGAGGAAGTTGAACAAAAATGTTTGCTACCATCTTCTGATATCACATATCAGTTTTATTTTTACTTCTCAATTATGCTTTAGTTTGTTTTGGTTCATAACATTATTATTAAAATAATATATAATACAGTAACATTTGTAGTTTTAATTTATGAAATAATGTTTTGCAAAATGTTTTCCAGTGGTTATAATCTGGCAAAAGAAATGAAAAAAAGTCCCCCTTCTCTCTGATATATATGGTTTTTACAAACATTTCTGCTTCATGCAGGAACCAACATCGTTTTTAAATTATTGGCTGGTTTTGGCCATCATCCGTTTTAGGTACATTTAAAAAATGGAAAAGGAGAATATATCTTTTTCTGAGATTGTTAAGCTTGTGTTTTCAGCCATATGGTCACAAAAAAATATTATTTTTGAAATATTAATAGATTTTAAACAAGAAAAGGATGAAGAGCTTGCCAGAAATTTACATAAATTCATAATTATAAGTTTTCTAAAAGATGTGCTGATTTAGTGAAATACACAAGTTGATTTTTATCAAATGAATTGAAGATGATTGTTGTAGAAAAACAACTCGGACAAACACACAGTTCAAAACATCCATAAGGGCTAAAAAGAAAAATAATTTTTTTATGCCCATGTTTGGTGTGCTGAAATTCTTTTTCCTTAAAAATGAATATTTGTCTCCACTGTCACCGCATGCATGCTCTGTATGAGCGATTACTCAAAAATAAACCACTCTAATGCCTTATGTTTAATCAGGAAGAGAGGCATTTACTGCAAAATCAGTGGGTTGATGCAATGAGCTGGGTAAATACATTTTTAGAAACTACCATAGTTAACTGAACAAGACTGCAGTGTTTTATAAATATGACTGAATTGTAATTTATTTATGTGATTGAACTGAACTTTGTTTGTATCTAAACTGGCCTGCCTGTGTAAATTCACTTGAGACAACCTTTCAGTATAAATGAAATTTAATTAAGCTGTATGTACTACATTGTAAATTACATTACAAGATATGCATATTATCTCTGTATTTTAAAATCTGCATCCTTAGCTATTGATGTTTTTTTGTTTTTTTTATGAGCATTAAGTTTTGGTTTTGGAGATTTCGTGAATCATGGAGAAAACCAGTCAAAGGAAAAATAGACACAAAATCACTTTGTTTTGACAGAAGCTGCTCTCTCTCTCTGCTCTGTTTCTTTTTCTGCAAATGGATGGAGATTAAAGAGACAGAATGACAGATTATGGAGAAGGAGAGATTGACTCATGGAAAGAGAGGAATAGGTGGAAGTGTGGAACAAGTAAGGGAGAAGGAAAGATAGCAGAGAGTGAGCGACGAGCATTTGCATAATGTCCTCCACCACAGTAAGACCCTGAGGCAAGTCATGCTGGATAACAGGGGACCAATACTCCTAATTCAATCTCTTTATTTTTCTAATACATCAGAAATTAATAATTTGTCCCCATTCCTCCCACAGCCACTCCCTCTCATCCATGAAAAACCACCGCAAGCGTCAGGCTGAGCTGCCTAAGTTTGTAACTTTAACCCAAGGAATTGATGTGAGCAGGCCTTAAGGCAGACCTGCTAATGAATGGATAGAGAGAGAAAGAAGAAAGTTAAAAGATGGTCTTGTATAAAGTAATTTAAGAAAATCCTGTTAGCTGGATCAAGTACAAGAGTATAATTTCTCAAAACGGGGAACTGGAGGAGCTTTTTGCTCCTCTTGCTCTCACTTAATAACAAAATTAAGGAGGTAAAAAGATAAAGAAACAGAATCAATTAGGCCAACATTGGTATATAGTGGGAACTGGTGAGAGGGTGGGATGGCCCAAGGTGATGGGATAAAGTCCTCACACCTTAAAGTCGCTTTAATTCACAGCACCTCCCACACTGATATAAAAACCGGACTGTCACAGACGGCCAAGAAAACATACGACAAGTTTGATCCATTTTTATTTTAGTCCTATTTATAGTTTTTAAGACTTGACCGATGTTTCTCAGGTTACTGCTCCCCTTAGGATTTAAGTTATACTATTGTTTATCTTTTATTTTCTTGGTATTTAACACATACAACAGGCTGCATTAGTGATTATTTGGTCTTAGAAATGATTTAATTTAAGCCAATATAATTCTATATACATTAATGAAGCTTATTAGTTTTGAATTACCTGCAGGTATATTTTGTTTTTTATTTGTAAAATGTTGATGTTACCTTCTTTTTATGTATCAAATCCTACTTACACATTCTCAATAAACATTTAACTAAGTGCCAAACTTTCACTTGGGAAGAGCTCTACAGAACCATTTAGAACTTTAAAAAACACATCATTTAGTTTGACACTAATTTTTTAAACACTTAAACCTTAAAGATGCATTAAACTTGTGGTTTAATGGTTCCCATTATTATTGTTGCGGCAAGAAGTTAATTTCATATCAAGCCTTAGGTGGTTTAGTAACAAAGTAAACCAACTTCCTAACCCTGAGGTCGCTATCGCCACCGATCATAGGTTTGTTTGTCAGGGAGAAGGTTTTAGATGCAACCTTATTAGAATGGATTTTATAAAGATTTGTTTAACTTAAATGTTACTACTTTGGCAATGTTTTAACGTTGAAATCACAAGCCTTTAAACAATTTATGGGAAAAAAAAGCAAATTACTATATGTTAGAAACAGTGAAGATGAAGCAGAGACGCATCAATCTGCTGGAGGTTTCTTCCTGTTAAAGGGGAGTTTTTCCTCTCCACTGTCGCTACATGCATGCTCAGTATGAGGGATTGCTGTAAAGTCAACGACAACACAAGCCATTGTTTTGGTCTGCTGATTCCAGAGGAGTGAATGCAGCAAGTCAATGACTCGATGAAATCTGCTGGGATTCCTTAAATTGGAAACTTTTTCAAATTGATTTGTTTATGATGTATCTTTGATTTTAATTGATTTTCTGTGAAGTGCCTTGAGACGACACCTGTTGTAAATTGGCGCTATATAAATAAACTGATTCTTGATTCTTGATCAATGGAACTGGTTTCTCTCTTGATTATTCAGGGTGAACTGCACAATATATACATTTACAATCATGTTTGCGATGTCATGTGCATATTTTATCAACTACACATTCATTTCCACTCACCAATGCTATATTGTTTGTTGATACTATTTGAAATATGTGTTTCTAATATTTTGCAGCCCCACAATCAGATTCATTTAGTTTTGATTGATCTGCCCTTGTAGATTTAAAATGTATTTACAGGATGATTTTAGATGCAAATATCGTAAATGTGTCATTATTGCTGGGGGATTCTGTAGAGGTTTTATGCTTCAAATTTAATATCATTTATAAAATCAAAATTTACAAGTGCTCCTATTATATCTAATGTAATAAACCGAT
>JAVLVB010000602.1:206848-225936 GCA_032876305.1 Orestias chungarensis
GGGTCATCTTATAGGGTTAGGGTTAGGGTTAAGTTACCTTTCTGACAATGCCTTTAATTCACCCTTATTTATGTTTTGTCAGTCCTTACTCCAAGCAGTTCACCTGACCATGGAGATTTAAAAAGAAATATGGTTTATACTCCAACAACGACTTCATAAAATTGTGAATTTTGACGAGTGAAACTGGAATTTTTAATAAGAGTAGTGAACAATTAATACGGGCGTGTTAGTTTAAACTGAAATGCCGTTTTAAGAGACGCAGACCTGAGTTACAACTATTCTGAGAACTAAAAACTGAAATTATAACTCAAACTGACTTTATTTTTGTTTGCAACGTAATGGGCCAGGCATTGAGTGTTATGAGGGTCTGGGCTCGTCTTTTGTTTTTACCTCAGAAGGTAAGAAGACGAAGTAGATTAGAAATGCAACTGCTCGCTGTTCTGGATGTTCTTTTGTCTTTTATACCACAAAAATCACCGATTACTGATTCTTTGCTTTGGTCAGCAAACAGGCAGCATTAAAAATCATAGGTTTTTTGAACATAGATGTCTGACTTGACATAATTTCTGCATTTAAAGCTGGTTTAGAGCTAATTCTTGTGCACAAGTCCAGAAGAAGAACTTCAATATTTGGCACAACCAAAACAGTGTTGTTGTTTTTTTTAATGCAAGCACAGACATAAGTAGTTTGCTTATCATATATATTTTCCATTGATTAGTTTTTAAAAACAAAGTAGAGTCAATATTAATGAATAATTAAATTTCATCCTTTAACAGAAGTAATGAAAAAAAAAGGGTAAAAATCCCACATTCAAGGAGTATTGGCCTTCCAATCGGTTCCACGTGATGGCGACATATCGATTGGTAATTAGTATCTTCAGGAGGCGTTAGTATTTCTTTTTTCCCCTGGACGGAGTGCAGTACATCTTTAAAGAGTCATTAGCTGAAATGTCGGCCCAGTCTGGCTGAACGATAGTCCGCTCGCAGCTGGACGAAGGCGTGCAGGAGGTTCCGATCCAGATTGGTGAGCTGCTCACCTGAACAGACTTGCTTCAGGTTATCCGGCGCGACGACCAGCAGGTTACAGAGAGCGTGGAGCGTGTCAAAGAGCTGGAGCACCAGAGGGACCTGACGACACACAGGCAGAAAACACTTTCTGAACGGAGGTTCACAATGATGCCACGTTGAGCTGAAATCTAGCAACTTATAGCTCTTTCAAGAAATAAAACAAACCTGTTTTTAGTAACAGCAAATAAAGCAAAATCTTCGTATTAGACATTCATCTCAAATATTTTAGATGGTTATTTCTATTATTGTTGATAACTTTGACCTGCAGTTAGTAAACCCCCCAAATTATGTCCCTTAGAAAATTTGAATATTAAATAACAAAAGCAGATTTTTCCTAAAGAAATTTTGATTGCTGACTGTTGTTCAGCAATGACCGCTACAGACGTCGGCTGTTAAAGAGTGCTGTTTCGAAAACATACCAACAGAAAGTTTAATGGAAGAAAATGTGAGGTAGAAAAATGTGCGCTTGATTAAAAGCCTAGAAGAGATTCAATAAACATGAACTCCAGGGACGATGGCAGAAGTGAAATACCAGAGCAAGGCGGAAAGAAAATTGGACTGTTGCTCTTTGGTCTACAGACGTTTTTATTATTTGAAAGGCGGGAAAAAAGAATGAATTAGGAAATAATAACGTAAGGTTTTCGTAAGAAAAGAGAAGAGGTAAAGAATCAAAGTTGCTTGAGATCCAGAGTGAGGTTTAAACAGTCAGTGAAAACTTGGGGATTCATGTCATCTGCTCATGTTGTTTCATTGATATTTAACAAGTTCAAAGTAAGAGCAGCAGTCTACCAGAATATTGTAAAATACTTCGTACTTTCCCCTCTACTGACTAGCTTTATGGAGATCATAATTTCATTGTCCAGCAGGACTTGGCAGACACATCCACGAGTACTGATAGCTTCTTTATTAACTGTTGCATCGCTGTTTTTCAAAGGCCTGACCTAAATCTAACAGAATCCCTGGCATACTGTCAAGGGGAAAACCAACCCCAGACTTAAAACTGAAACAGAGCAAATGTCACCGTTAAAAAGCAACCTGAGCTTTTTCACCACTTCAGCAAAGCCACACCTAATCGCCTTAAAGCAAAACGGACCTCAGACGAAGTGTACAGTACAGTGCAAGGACATAACTTACGCCGTCTTTTTTGTTTGGTTTAAATTTTATTTTTAATTATCTTTCTCTTTATGTCCATTATTCAAGAAACTGATTTATTTCCGTTAATTAGTTGTGCTGACTCCACATAAAGATAAGTTTGCAGTTTTATATGGACTTAGTGAAATAAAGTACATTTTTAATTATTTTCTAAACTCCCGAGATTTATTAGAAATGAATAAAATAATTACGTTTTAAAAGCCACTTTAGCATAACTGCTTAATGAACAATTACCACATTTACTACTAATAGTGAGCTGAGCCATGTTGTCCGGTGACCAGAGGGTTTCGGACCTCTTATCCAATCCCTCACCTTAAAGTCCTTGGCGCATCGTCTGTATTCAGCCACGTCGCAGATGGCCAGCATGCCTCCCATGGAGCTGTAGCTGAACTGCTGTAGGTGCTCGTGGATGAGTCGGTGAAAACGAATGCCCAGTTCCGTCAGTACCGTGTCCACGTTTTTCCCGTCCATGGACTTCCGAACGTGTTCCACCTGTCGGCTGACGTAGGCACAAACCTTGGAGCAGGCCTGCCAGGGAATCAGAGCAGACAGGGAAAGCTGAAAATCTGCCCGTCTGTAGCTTAGCAAAGACGAGGCGTCTTAAAGTAGCCGCGAGTTCAGGATCTCTTACGGTAGTATACTGGATCATGACGTTGTTCTCATCCTCTGGCCTGAAATCGGTTTTCCTCTGCTCCGTTGTCAAGATGTGCTTCATCTGACCGACCATGCAGTTTAATGTTCTGTGCAGAAGGCAAAACAGATCCGATTCAGTTTTGTTACTGTTTTAGAAAAAATATTAAAAACACGGTTTACGAAAGAATCAATCAGTCAGGGTTTTTACATATTGTGCCCACAGGTGGGACCAACTCGGAGTCCCATGACACTCCAACAGTTGACGGGTATGAAATGAATAGAATAGAAGTACTTTATTCATCCCAGCAGGGAAATTACTTTTTATTTATTTTATTTTTTATGTTTTATTATTTGACACAGAGGGTGAAGAGTGGCCAAAAAAATAACACAGAGAGCAGATAAAATCTGTTTTGGGGTAAATGGTTTCTATCCCTTCTGGGACATTACATTGTTTCACACTTAGGAGATACATATTTATCAACTTTGTTATTTTAAAAAAATGAAAATAAAAAACCACTGACCTATCAATCCCAGTGTCTAGTTTCACTTCCATCTGTTCTATCACCTCCTTCTTCTTGTGCAAACACTCGGCCAACTTTGGAGAAGAGCTGTGAACGGATTACAAACATCAAAACGTTCCCATTAGACAAAACTAATGCAAGTTGTGAGTTCCTCTTTTAGCTGTCACTGACCTTATCAGAGGCATAAGTTGGTCATTAAACTGCTTGTCAAACAAATGGAAGATGGAGTTTGCTTGTTGAACCACATCCAGGAAGTAGAGGTTGGCATTTTTTGCATCAGATGAGGGAATAGCTGAGGCGAAATTATGAGAAAAAAGGTCAGATAAAAGCCTTACTATGTCAATCAATAAGAATATTTTTACAAACTGCAACGTTTTGTTTTTTTAAGATCCTAAAGCTGCATCATTTCCCACACTCTAAACAAAAATCTGTGTTTTACATCTTATTGCTTGGTGTCTCACATGACTGCCCTGAACGAAAAACGAAGCCTCTCCAGTCTGGAGCTGCCTCGGCGTAAAAATATTGCCGTTAGTAAGCAGGATCTTGTTACTCTCTAATCTCTGGTTCAGGCTAAGCTTTATCAGCCACGTCATCTTTATTTCCATGCACAACTTTCCATCATATCACTCTCAGAGTTCTGCATTCATGAGAGGAATGAGCTAGAAATATTCAGCTTTTACACAATTAAATGTTTAGTTAGATCAATGTTGACACAAAAAAAAACAAAAAAAAAAACATTAACTTTGTAATAAAATCTTTTTTGCCAATCTCTTGAAATAAAGAAAATACAGACATGTGTATTCCATTGATTGGGAAATAAACAGAGCTAACAGAATAGAAAGAGTCCATAGCCACTCTTTTGCAGTGATAATACGTCATCTGTTTTAACAAGCTCTGCAGGTTTTATACCTATTTTCTCTGCTCCTTAATGAGATGAAAATGAAAGATAATGTTTCCCTTCCATTTATCAAGAGACTCCTGTCTTATGTTGAATAGCAAAACTTTGCAATAAATCAAATCGTGCCTCTCTAATTCTACACTTGAAGGGGTTTCTCCTGAATGAATACAAAATCGATCTCGGTGATGAGTCTATGTCAACTCTTTTCTGTATGCCAAAGGCCCAATCAGGTACCTGCCAGGCCAATCTCCAAGGCATAGTCAATATGCTCAACACACAGATGTTCAACCAGCAGGAGGAAGATTGAGAAGGCATTCTTGGGCAGATCAGAAGGATCTGAAAGCTGCATAGCAATAAAAAGAAAAACAATATATACATTTTTTAAATTAGAAAACATATAAAAGAAAAACAAATCAGTTGAATGTACTTCTGGAGAAAGTAAACAAGATTCACCTTGTGACATCTCGCAAAAGCATGACGTGTCTCTTGTAACAGGTTAACAACCAGTTCTGGGGACAGGAGGGTCTCGCCGTGCGTGTCAATGCTTGGACCCAGTGAAAGATTCGTGCGCTGCCTGATCCGCTCCTTTAGCTCTTGAATGCTGCACAAACACGACCACAGTTCTCACCTCCAGCTGAACTTTGCGGAAATGGTTCAAACCGAAGGCGAACTTCTAACCTGCCCGAGCCAATTGAGCGCTTCTGGTGATTCTTGGAGTCATAGTATCGCTGCAGAATCATAGAACCTCTGGTGCGAAGGTATTCCCTCTCCATTTCAATGTAGCTTTCCAAGTAAGAGGAAAAGATGCTTTTTATCAGCTTGGACAGGAAGGTGTGCTTATCTGAGCCCAGGTTGAATTCTGACAACTTTGTGGCTAAAGTCGTGGTCCTAGGAATAATGAGACGTAAAAATAGTATGACTGCTTAGATGAATGAAGTTCACAAAACAGCAAGTGACTGATTTATTACCTGGTGTAAAGGTCATAGAGGTTCTTCAGGTACTGTTCTACATCTGAATGTCGCGTTTCATCCAGTTTTCCTCTAACATGAGCCTGTGGGGGCATAAAAAGTTGAAAACACGCCTAAACTTGATGATGATTGACATAACTAATCCCCCTAAAAGTACCTGCAGTTTGTTTTCGAAGATGTTTTGGATGAGTTTGGCCATGACTGTCTCCGGACTGCTGAAAACCTCGCCCACCTGCTTGTTGACATTCTGGGAGAGAGCTGCCGTGTCTTCAAACACGTCGTTCCTCGTGTAGGCCCCCTTAAACAGAAAGAGAGAGAGGAAAATAAATGAAAAGGTAAAATGAACATGTAAAGTTTTGTTTTGTTTGTGGTATAGAAAAGGAGTTTAATAACATCTTAAAAGAAAATCAAACTCTTACTTCCTGACATTGCTTAATGTAGACATCCACACAGTGGGCATAACCCTTAAAAAGGGAAACACAAATGTTATCCTTCCAGCAACCTAAAAGTGCACCGAAGCAGCCTTTATAGAAATGTCTTTCTGGGTCACCTTGAAATGTAAGAGAACTGCTGCCACCTCCCGCATGCGACCAATTTCGCCTCTACGCTGGGCTGCAGTGAACTCCTGGATCAGCTGCCGCTCCAGGTCGTGGTATTTACCTGTAAACAAATAAAAACAAGCACGTTCAGAGGTAATATTGAATGCATGGAAACACAGTAGTGAATGAGTAAATTCCAAAACATACTTGCTATTTTTGCCTTGACATCCGCAAACCTGTCACCGAGAGAAAGCAGTCCAGATGATGAGTGAGAATAGCTTTTATTCATACAATCCAAATTCTGTGATGCTTTACAGCATGATTTTACGTGATGACAAGACATTAAAACCCAACAAACAAGCACATCCTCCTTGAACCTTTCCAGGATCTTATCACATTACACCTTTTAATATATTTTTATTTGAGATTTCATGTGATGGGCAAACATAAAGTAACACATAATCTTGAAGAGGAAGTAAACTACCTTGGCTCTACATTTCTCATACCTTAAAGGGTTAGGTTATCCTGAGCTATGGCTATGGCTATATTTAAGCGGATATAGGCTTAGGCTGCCAAGGGACAATCTGAACACTTCTTCCTGTTAAAAGGGAGTTTTTTCCTCATCTGGGAGGATAATTAAATGTATCAGAACACTAGCTCAGCACATCCTTAAATGAGATCTGTGGTGAACCGCAGTGGTGACAGGAACATGTTGAGCTTCTACTCTTCAGATTTAATGATAAGGTAAATAAAGCTGTGTACAGGCAAAACTAAACATCTTGTAGAAGGCGGCAAACGATTTGGATGGATGTTCACCTTTAAACAACAACCCTAAATATCCAGTAAGAGCAACAGGGGATATGTTTGAATAGAGTCTCTGGAACCTGTGGCTCCAGAGCTGCAAGTGGATGTTTGGATTTTCTCAAATGGCTCTAAATACCTTTGGCTAAAAGTGGCGACGAATCAATTAATGTTTTCTAATATGATATAATAACAAATTTAGGACATATCTGTTTTTCAGTTTTTTATTTTATTTTTATCAAACATAACACTAAAAGTAATATTTTTAAAACAATTCTGTATTCTAAATGACATCTAACTTTTTTTTTTTTTTTACAAACATCATCATCCCATAGAAACAAATATGTTTATTTAGCTCTATTCCTATTTCATCTACTAAACTAAACAATATAAGGAAAAGACTGGTTCTATAAAAATGGCAAGTATTTATGGCCAGTATGGATATTTATCAAAAATGGCAGCAATATTTTCCTTTCCAATTTGATTGATGCATAATCCTGGTTTAGATCAAAGCCTCCACATGTGCTACAATGCACCAGTCACCATCCAGAACTAAATCCTAATGAGGATAAATGTTCTGGTGTTCTCGATCCAATCTAACTGAGTTTCAGCTATTTTGCAAAAAAGAATAAGAATAATAAATAAAAAAAGTCTCTAAATATGTGAAGTTAAAACTTGAGATGGTTTTATACATTCTTTATACAATAATTTATCTCTGTGTTACTGTATAATGTAAAAATCCATTAATGTTTGTGGTTCTCAAGAGATAAAACATGAAAAGTTCAAGGGGGGTGAATACTATTGCAGGGCACTGTGAGTAATACACCAACGTCTTGTTTCTTGACAGCAGTCTTGACTAAAGCTGCCTTCAGGAGGCCTGACTCACCTGTCGAATGGCAGCTCCTGGGCAATGAGATGCAGCTTCTGAATAATATCAGCAGCCTCCTTAATCTGAGGGTTACACAGAGAGAAACAGCGCATGTGTGAGTGTCGGCGCGAGAGCAAGAGGTGGTGCAGGTGAGGTGGAAAAACAGAGATAGCATAACAGAACCATGTGAGGTGGACATCTAGACAGAAAGTGGGCAGGCCGCCGGCGGAGCCTCCACTCAAGGGATCATCATCTTAGAGCGGCCTTCCTCCACCTTCCTGTGTTAAACAGGAAGCTGATAACAGACAGGCTGCGCTCACCTGGGCATTGGCAGCAACAGCAGCAGTCCTGACTTATTAGCACATACAGCTCTTTACTGGCACGTCTTTTCTGAAAGGGCTGTAATCCCACAGGAGGCTAAATCGCTTTCAATAATCTGTCCGGCCAGGGATATCAGTTTAAAAAAAAAAGAAAAAAGGAGGCTCTATCGAGAACACCCCCCCGCCCCTCCGCACATATCGGCTGAAAAAGCCACAGACCTACGAAAGGCCCGCCGTCCGCAACTCCTCTGTTCCCGCAGATGCCTGCCTCAGCTAACATCATTACTCTGCTCCCGTGAGGAGGATCCAGCCTTTCTGCTCGGCGAAGGTTTTCTAAGTATCTGTCCCCCAGCTAAGATTAGCTAAATCCCATGTAAGTAATGTAGCCGTCTCCCTGCAGTCAGGGTTTAACAGCACTTGTCTCCATGCTGGCGGCCCAGCCCTCCCTTTCAGAAGGATTAGCAAAGCCATCCCCCTTCAGCTATTCACTTGCAGCTTTCCTCTTCCCCCCTCGTATGGAGGTATGCTCAGGAGAAGGAATCTGGACAGATACTTTTGCATGCCTTTCTCGTACACCAGCTCCATCTCAAACTTTGGTCCATAGGATTGACCCCACAATCCCCTCACTACATCAAATCATGTTCCTAATAAATCTAAAGCATTTAAAGTCAACTATCATGACAAAACCTCCCAATCAAACTTTTAGGATCACTTCTTTGACACTAACATGCATCTCGGCGACATGCGTGGTTTTTTTACTGCCACAATTCCAACGATTGGTTTCCAGCTTCTTCCAGGAACCATTAAAAATCAAAATCTACCTCTTAGACAACCTACTCTGAATGCAATTAGTTCTGACATCCGCATCTCGACACCCATGCTCATCAATCAACCAGCTATTGTCAAACCGTTACATTAATCCAAATTAGCCAGGGGATACAACCAAGGGGATAAACTTGGAAAAATTAACAAGTGTGGGTTATATCGTAATCCCGTTCTAACTCACCTCCAGCAGTATCGCAGCAGCGGCCTTCAACAGTGAAACACACACAAACACAACTCATGTAACCCATATAACCCATCCCTATAAGCGCTGCCTCACCTTGTCCGGGTTGTAGAAAACGTCGCTGCGTAGCTCTCCGTCTAAGAACTCGTTGAAGTAAGTCATGAGCCGCTGGGCCTCCACAGCCCTCTGGCGGGGCGTATTCACGCCTTCGAGCTGGTCGCCGAGGTGACACACCTTAGTGGCAACGTAGCTGATGTGCTCATCGAGCTCTTGGAAATGCTGAAAGGCCACCTTAATGGAAACAAAAACAAAAAGGAAATATACATTGGAGATGTAACACATAACAATAACCTGAACAGATTCCTCTAGTTTATTAAGGAAAGAGTTGAGATGGTACAAAAACTGGGTCAGAAGCTACTGCTCCGGTATTAAACTGTATGAGGACTAATCGAAAAAGGGACCCTAAAGGTAAAAATGGATCCAGAAACTTTAAAATCTAAAACTGCTTGCATTATCCCAGCCTTGTAGAGACTTTAAAGTAATTTATCTTTGAAAGTTGAATAAGATTTTTTTAAGCTTTCACTGTAACAAAAGTATCAAGCAAATTTCAAATATCTTATCTTGGAAGGAGTAAATATTTATGTTTGTGGGTCATGCTGGCCCAGGTGAGACAAATGGTCCCAAGTTTGTTTTCCTACTAAAGGCTATATTTATCCAGACTTAGTAGGCCCCCCCAAAAAAACCTGTTGTGATGATAATTTAGTACCAAGTCATAGCCATAGAAAACAAATTTGGGGCTCGTGTAAAGGTGTTAGTTAAAAACAGGTACATTTGCGTATACAATGTTTGGCTTTTCAAGTTACTTATCAGTTTTGGTTTTTTTTCTTAATTTATTTGCAAATTAAAATAAAATTTCCAAATACTAACCTAATGTTTTGTGCTAGAAACTTTGGTTTTCACGTGAACCACATACCTGGTTGCTTCTTTGCAGGTCTTGCACTTTGTGAGCAAACTCCTTTGCTTCGCGATGACACTGATGCTCAAGCTTCTCCACCTTCCGCTGAATCTTCTCATCCAGCTGCTTCAGCTCCTCGATGTGACACTTGAATTCGTCCAAAAGCCTAACACGGAAGAAAAGCAGATATATACAGTAGAAGCGCATACAGACGGTTTCATTAGTCTAAACAATACACTGTAAACGGGACACAGACATAAAACAATACAATTGAGATGAAGGAGGTGATTACCACAAGTTCAGATCTGTCCCACTGGCCTCACAGTAACAGTAAATAGTTACAAAACTGTGCTTAGTCTCTAATTCTTGGGTCCCTTGGCTTAAAAAACTCAGAAAACTAGCCGCTTCGTCAGCTGCATTTTAAGTGCCATTAGGACTACAGAGCAAATATTCCAAGTCAGCACCACATTTCAAGGAGCAGGAAATATCCCAAAATGATGAGTGTATAATCTTCTGACTAATTCCTTCAGCAGTGGCTGCAGCTTAAAGTCATCTTCCATCCTCTCCCAACAGACACTCGCTTCCCCGGCTGGTGACTCACAGTATGGTGGCCTCCTCAGATACGTTGTCGCTGCCTCCTCGCTAAGAGCTTCCGAGGAGGTGCTGGCAACAATTTGTGGTTGAAGTAGATAAAGCGGGAAACGGATCTAGAGTAAAGTTAAACTGGTGTGCCATTTTTGCTTACAGGATGCAACTCTGTCCTAAAGTGTAAACATCACAGAAGCAGGGAGAAAAGCATGCAAAGGATTTGTAAACATATTTATTTCTCTTTTTTTTTTCCAGAGCTATCAAAACGTCTAACTGCTGTTGTAAGGATTAACATTCTCATACAATTAATATCTGAAACTAGTTTTTAATTTATAGGATAAATTATTACATTTAGGAATATAAAAAGCTAAAACATGGTTAACCATTTCAACAGTCATATACAGAAACGTTAAATGAAATTAATGGTTAAATATAAAAAAAAATGCTTGGTCAATGTTGCCAGAAAACGAATATAAAGCACTAATATGAAAAGGGAGATGAATGACGAGCCGTAAGGTTATAGAATTTAATACTTTTTTCCAATCTATCCTCCAAAACAGAAAATTTTAAAGCTTCGGTCAGTAAAAAAACATTTTCATAGACAGAGAAGAAGAGAAAACTGTCGTAAGCAACACTTGGCACATTTGTTTTCTTAATTAAGGAAACACTAATTTATAGCTAAGCAATTTGACCTGAAAGCATCTTAATAAAATGAAATGTTGTTTTAACAATATAAATATTCGTTTTACAAGAGAGAAATAAGGACACCATCTACTTTCACTAAGCATAAAATACATCATTTACTATTAAAGTTTAAAATGAGATGAAGATATTTTTCCAGTATTCCTAAATTAATATTAAGTGTCTGAAAAGTAATTAAGATTAAGATAGCATTAAATTGGACTGCATTTCTTTAAAATGCATTAATAAACTTGATCTGACTTAATAGGAAGCTAATGAAGGAATTTGACGTACCTATTTAAAAATAAAGCCATATTATTTAACCCAAATGACACAAATGTTTTCAGTCGGTATGCACCATGTCCTTTAAAATGCAGGTTTCATCTAAAGTAATATACAAACCAGCAGCATCTTCAATCTGCAAACACATTTTTGAACAAGGTGTATTTCTATGCACTATTTTTTTGTTTACTAAAAAGAAAGAATAATATGTTAGTAATACACATCTTTATACGGTATAATAGCAACATTTTATAAAGACTTGGTTTTAGCTGCAAAAATATAATTTAACCTAACAGAACAGAAAAAGAATTTAAATACGTGACGTTAATATAAAGTCACCTGTGGTGTTTTGAAAAATGTATTTCGAACGACATTGAAGCATGCAGTTGATTTGTAAATGTTATTAAATACACGCAAAAAGTTAATTTTACTTCTTAACTAGAAAAATAGCAATATTATAACAGTATCTATACGAAAAAAGAAAAAAAAAATCCGCTTGAATTAATCTCAAAGTGAACAGACTATGGACTCTTGTGTTGGATAATTAAGTGTGTAAATTTAAATAAAATACGTTTTAAAAAATCCCTCCAATCATCGCAACAATCTATATATTTCCCTGAATCTACCGTTAATGGTAACATACCTGTTTTAAAACATAAATAAAATGTTATTAATTATTCTCATCACCTTAATTGGACTTAAAAAAAACAAACTATAAAATATCTGGCCTTTTTATTCTTATTATTCTTAAAAAATAAATAGTGGATTCATCACACCTTAACAAAAATTGTATATCAGTGTTGGCCGAACATCTATAAACTCATCCTAGTATTTTCAGATAAAACAGTACATTTAAGATTTTTTTTTGATTATTATTAAATTGCTATATAGATATAAAAAGATAGGGACAAGTATATATATGATGGCTTAAATATGGAAATTCTTCATATTCCAGCATCTATTTCTTACCTTTTGGGGTCAAATGCCTCAGGTCCTCCTTTAGATCCTCCTCCTGGTGTCCTCCATGCCAACCTCTCTACATACTCATCTGCATCAAAAGGTTCCTAGGTGGAGGCAGAAAAACCACAGAAATAAACACCATAATCACGTCAGGAGCAAACTCTTACCAAGCAGACTCGTTTATATCTCATAAAATAATAACTCCCAGCAATGAATCTGCTGCACGCAGTAAAAACAACGACATATCCAGGAAGGTGTGCTATTTTAACTTGTGTTTTACTGAATAAAAGAAGCATGTATTAACGACTGAAGTCGTTAAAGACCCCTCTTCACACATAACAAAAAATGAAGTCAGCACCGTTAAGAAGCCGTTATGTTAGTTAGCCTGCTAGCTAGATTAGCTTTCTGCAGTTTTACCTCAAACAGCTGGGCGGTGGTCGTCATAGTCACGAATCCCCAGACAGAATTTCAGTTTCAAGACAACCAGTTAACTAACATTAAGCTACCACACCGACTTTTGCTGGGATTAGTTGTTTCCCCCTCTCTCACTTTTACCCTTTGTTGACAGGTAGCTTGTTAGAAAAACAGCTTCCTGTTTGGGAGGGAAGGGGGTGGACAGAGAAGCGCTACCCGAGGCTGAGCCGATTCAAACAGCTAGCACTTTAAGGTGGTAGGTTCCCATCTGAGAACTACTTTTGTACATGAGGAAGAAAAACAAAACAAAAAATTCAAATGCTTTAATAAGCTATGTTTATTCACTTAACTTGGTTCACATTTTATTCATGATACGATAGCATTTCTTGCAACTAAACCATAGTGTAGTTTATGTGAATTTTCTGTGACAACCAGTCTTACTTAATACTGCATAAATGTAAAGTTTAAAAAAAATTAATTTGAAGATTTATTTAAGTCAAAATATAATTGAATAAATATTATTTGACTGAAATAAGTAAATTATTTACAGTACCAACTTTAGCTGTAAGTATTTTTAGGTTTCTCTTTCATTTAGTTTAGTATTTTCTCTTGTTTAATTTTATTGATAATTATGGATTTCTTTTTAACCTTTTTTGTCTTTGTGGTGCTGCTTCTAAACAAAATTTGTTCCAGAAAGGATAATATTTACACAATAAAACTCTAAAGCCTTCATAGAGCAATTATATCTGTTTAAACATAAATGTAATGAATGTGAATCATTGATATTGAGCAATTGTTTGAGAAAAACATATTTCAGGTTATAGCAATATTTATTTTTCTTACAACTTTAAAATTAAATACCACTATGTGTTGCCACAGAGCATTTTTGTAAAATATATACATTTTTTTTGTTGTGACGCGAGAAACTAATTAAGCTTAATAGATTTGAATTATTTTAAAAGACAGGATACATCAGTGTACATACTTATTTCAAACAGTGAGCCTGTTGTACGCAATTTTATAGTAAAATCCGTATAAAGTTACTTAAAAGCTGCTAGTCCAACCTCGAGAGATGGTGTTGGAGGTTAACAGCTCCTAAATAAATCGGATCTCAGTAAACCGCCGGCATTCCCAAGCCAAGCACATCACTTCATGGTACGCATGCGCAGAGGTCAGCTGATTGACAGAGGCTGTCACGTGAGAAAACAACCGGAAGTCAACGGTGGTCGAAGGGATGCGAATGTGAATCCGTGGAGTTTTAGGGAAGCTTTCAGTCGGGCAGATGAGTTTTCGAGCTTTGTGGATTATTTCTCACGAACAGGGAAACAATGCATCAGTTCTCTTTTCAAGGTTTGTAACTTGTTTCAGTTTTTTTTTCTATCCCTCTTCGTAGCCTCCCTGTTTGAATAGCTGTTACAGATAACCTGATCTCTCTGTTTGAATGTTTGTGTCTCTTTGACAGGAGGTTCTCCACTGTGGAACATCGTGCTAAAATCATCGCCGCTTCCACATATGTAGAAGTCCCAGAAGACAGCAGTTTCCTGCAGCCGCTACTCACTGAGCTGGGGCTTTCCAGTTCTAGCGAGCCCTACGTGGCTGCCAGAGATGACTGCCTACCCCGTCCGCGGTCACCAGCTGTGGAACTTCGTCTGGATGAAAACAGAACCCTGTGGCCCGTGCTGGTCCTTCCTCAGGGGCCCCTCATCCTGGCTTTACTCCCATTAGTGGACATCCCCTCAGAGACGCGTCCACCTCTGGCCAAGCTGCTGTCAGTGTCACAGGGTCTAACATTTCTAGCTGGACTCCACAGCTTTCTCCTTGGTCCGGGGGGAAAGCCTGACAGTGAGGGTTTGGTCTCTCGCTTGGCGACCATGCCATCTCTCCTCTTGCAGGTTTGTCCTCTTGGCACCCCGCTTGAAACGCCACAGGCAGGAACACTCACAGCAGCCACGGCGCCCGCCCCCACCGTCACCCAGAAGCAGCCAGCCTGGAAGACGGGCTTCTATCGAGGGCGACCCATGGTAAATGTGGCTGTGGTTGAAACAGTACGCTCCATGCAGTACGGAAACCAGAGCAGACAGGACCTTTGGGATGTTTATGGGACTGTGACCTGCAAAGTAAGGGTGCCAAGTGAAGCCGTCATATTCCTCTAAAACTATAATATAGTTCATGCCTGATGAACATTTACTGAATTGAATCTACAAATTTCTATGTATTTTATTCGGATTTCATTACTGGGGTCAAAGTTGCAGAATTTATTTTTTGTCTGTATAAATAACATCATGATGCTTTCACCACCATTTTGCCTTGATTATGCTGTCCGTTAGTTTCCTGTCACAAACATTTGCAAGTCAGTCAAAACTTTACGTTTTGTTCTGATCTGATCATAGCACCTTCTTTCACATGTTTGCGGTTTTACTCACAAGGCTCGAGGAAAACGGCAGACACTAAATTCTCATGGCTTTCTTTCATCATTAGTTTCCTATTATCAACTCTTTCTATAAAGACATAAAACTATGGATCTGTGCAGCTACTGATGAGATGATGATCTTTGGCTGTATAGATAGATTTTATATTTGTCAAGAATGTCTTTGTAAAAACATACTTCACAGTTATCTATCACTCGACCTCTCCTGTTGAATCCTAATAAAATGATTTCACTTTCTTTTTTTTCTTTTTTTTACCTGTCCTTTTTTTCATCATTCTGCTCGTCTGCCAACAGTGTGAAGTGGAGGGGGTTCTACCGAACGTCACTGTGACGCTCTCGCTGCCACACAACGGTTCTCCACTGCAGGACATCCTGGTCCATCCCTGCGTAACCTCTCTGGATTCTAGTATCCTGACCGCCAGCAGTGTTGATAACGGAGATGGCTCTTCCTTTTCCGGGCCGTATAAGTTTCCCTTCTCCCCTCCTCTGGAGCCATTCAGACTTTGCAGCTACACTTCACAGGTATATATTACAGAATAAGATCGATGGCTTTATAAAGCAAAGAGAGAATGGATAACTGTTGAACTTTCCATCCAGGTCCCTGTTCCCCCCATCCTTGGCTCATATCAACTAAAGGAAGAAGAGAATAACCTTTGCTTGAGTGTATGCCTCAAACTCCACGAGTCTGTAAAGAACAGTTTTGATTACTGTAAAGCACACCTGCCGTTCTTCAACAGGTAAACGGCAGAATAAAAAAAATTGCTTTCACTATGCTATCTTTGAAAATAGAAAGGAAAGGAACCTCTGTTAAGATATAGTAGTAATAGCTGTTTTATTTATTATAATTTTTATTAAGATTGGGAAAACTAGTTATTTAAAGAGACTGTTAAATGTAAAAGTCAAGCAACAGGGAATTTTACAATTAGCATTAACACGAACTATAGACAGTTTTTTTAGAGCCTTTAAACCAGATTTATCTGGTACACTTTGTAACAAATACACTGCATAGAATTTCTCCAACAAATGCTTTGTTGCAGTCTGCAAAGTCAAATTTAGAAATACAAATATCTCAATCTGTGTGCACCTTTTGATACTTTCGTAAGAAAGATTTAGATTTGTACTGCTCTAAAGTTTTGCTTTTAACTTCTTTTTATTTTCCTTGAAGTTGTGAGAATAAACAGAAAACTGCATAATTCAAGTATAATGACCATTTAAAAACCATATATAATTGCTCAGTCAAGCAGCCCAGTCAGTTTATTATAATGGTGTGTTCTGGAGTGAAATAGTGGCGTGATTCACCAATTCTCACCACTCTGTGCCTGTTGAGCAGAAATCAGATGGGTGTTGTGGATGTGAAGGTGAGCTCTGGACAAGTCGACGTGTCAAAGGAGAAGAACCTGCTGGTCTGGGATCTGGGTAAATGTTGTTTTCTAATTTGTGAAAAATTAAATTAAAGAATATTATAGGATCTAAAAAACCACAAAAAATAATACTGCTTCTATTTTCCACCTAAACTACAGGTCAAAAGTTTCCAAAGTCCCGTGAAGTTACATTGGACGGCAAAATAAGTTTTTCTGGATCCTCCCTTGGACCTTCTGATCCTCTCTGCACAGAACTTACAGCCTACATTAAGGTGAAGTGTTACCTCTTTTCGTTAAAAACATGTCAAAATGTTTCTAAAAGGATGCGCAGTAACTCCTTCCCCTAATAAGTAAAATGTAGTACTATACTAATATAGATGTATTACTGGTTTCAACATACTCCAGAAAATAAGCAGAAGGTTTTTTTTATCATTATATACCATCACTATTTAGCAAAATGTTTAAAGTCCAGGTTTCCGTCCCATGTTTCCTGCAGGCACATCTTAATGTATGTAAACTAGTATGAACACAGTTATTGTCGCCATGAAGACTCAATATAGGCTGCTTCACAAAAATGTATTTCACACTAAACCCTTTTAGTCTCTCAGCAGGAAACATTCTTTAATCATTTCAGTTATTTCTCTTTTAGATTGTTTTGACACATTTTCATTTAAACCATATTGCAGTAAATAATTGTCCATGCCTGTTAATATTAATTTTGTCTCTAATTAGTTTTACTCTGATTTTTTCTTTTTTTTAAATTTAAGTGTTAGTTTCAAGAAATAATAAAATACAAAGCTTAGCAACAATGAGTATCTCAGTGCATTTTTAAAATAAGCTGTTTTTATTTTTAAAAGATTTAATCTCTAAGAAAGAGAGTGTACTCTGCTCTTTAGATGGCTTGTGACAAAGTGCAATCAAGACATTATATTGCTTCCTTCCTAATTTCTTTTTTAAATGGATGCTAAATTTTTTATTTTTTTATTACCTAATTCTCTCAGTTTTATCTTTGATCCTTTTTAATGTGTTTCTTGGTCTTTTTAATCCATTTCCCTTCCCAATATTCTCTGAAAAGGTGGTAAATCAGTCGGTTAAAATACAGTAAAACCAAAACAATTGTATGTTTTCCTTTTTTTTTCCCCTAACAGTTATACCTAAAAGTGCCTGACATGACTCTGTCCGGATGTTTTGTAGACCAGCATTCGGTGCAAGTTTACTCCTCTGCCAAACCAAAGATCATCACATGTAAATGGAGAGCTTTTAATCTCAGAATCTTTGTCAAAAATTGCCTTGCCTTTATGTGAAACTGAAAGTGTTGTCCTTGTGTGGTCCCCAGCCCGAGAACTTCGATCCAAAGAGTACTACATCTGGAATTCAACAGGGTCTGCCCCTGTGTGCTCGGGACAGATGATGATGTAGCACTGATCCATCTTAGCAGGGGTTTGGATACACAACACAATGATGAGACTGAAAATCCAACCCTCTTTAAATGGACTCGTGATTCTTTTAAGTTGTTTTGTACTGTGCAAGTAAAACATTTTGAAATACTCATTATAGGCATGATTTTCACATTAATCTCTCCTTTTTAGAGAGGATTTTTTATACAAACAACTAAAATGATGTACTGAGTCAGACTTTACATGGTTGTTTTCTAATTCTCTCAGTTTTGAAAGTATACATACAGACTCAAATATATGCACTCAAATACAGTATAAGTATGTGGTTACAGAAGAACCACACAGTTTTTCTTATCCATCAACCGACTTAGTAATACCAATTATTCTTGACCAGTTATATTGGTTAATATCTCGGCAAGCATCAGAACATTAAGATTAGCTTGCACGTTTGGATCTACAATAAATTCTTTTTTTTTAATGGATTCAGTTTGGATTATTGTCTGGTTGGAACACCCAGATTTCCCCAAGTTTCCATTATTTGACCAGAACAATTTACCTCAGATGAAAGTAAAACTGGTTAAGACAAACTACCTACAAAACCACAAAGGCTCAAACCTTTAAAAGACTGGAAACAGCTAAAACGGTTTTGCTGTCAACAGTGGTGAGTGTGCAGGAAATGAATGAACCAGTGAAACTTGAAACTGTCCAAATGGACAAGTCAAACACCTTTAGTCAAAAGGGACAAGGGCTGAGCAATTTTTCCATAAAAAACAAAACAAAAAAACAGCTGAGATATTGTTGGTCTTAAAAGACTACTAATCTAGATGTCAAACATGGTGCTGGTAGTATCAGGTAGTTGGATTGTTCTGCAGCAGAATGATCCTTTACACACATCCGAAACGGTTCATGAACAAATAAAACATCCTCCTCTTAAGTCTCTACCAACCTATGCAATTACTGAAGCCAAAGTATTAAAAAAAGGAAAACAGCTGCCATGATGGAGGTGGAGCTCTCCTTATTCTTCTTCCACCCTTGACTTTCCATCAAATTTGCAGACACAAGGGCCACCCGTTGCTCTGACAGTCCCACTTGAGTGGCTCTCCATCAGCCGTATAATTAGCAGCTGGGGCCTTGCCGTCAGCTTCTGGAGGCCTGGAGAAGAGGGTGGCTGCCTTGACCAGTGTCTGGGCATCAAAAGGCATTTCTTAGGAACTGGCAAAGCTCTTTACCCATACCAATCACCCCCCCC
>JAVLVB010000602.1:251512-304498 GCA_032876305.1 Orestias chungarensis
TTCGGGCTGTCACCCGTCGCCATGTGCGCGCTCTTGACGGTCTCCAGCTGGATGCAGGGCTGCTCCCCTCTCTGCACAACACCTTCGGTGCTCAGCATCGCGGGTCCGAGTGGGAAAACGCGAGGCTTTGCTGGGAGTGAAGCCACGCCACCATACGGCAGAGGGAAAGAGAGACCTCGAGAGCTGAATCAACAATTAGCAGCAGGCAGGGGGACATCCAGCCTTCACATTCCTCCGGTGATGCTCCAGGACGTGGAGCAAGGTTATCAAAACGTGGCCTGGCGGAGAGCATACACTAGGGGGCGTGTTGCAATGTGTGCGTGTTGTGTTTGTCATGACAAACCTGATATGTTTATCTTTATGTTAATCGTGGTTGTTTAAAAAAGAGAGAGAGAGATGCCCTGGACAGCTCTACCTTTAGGCATCCATCTGTGATGTTGTTCTTCTCCAAATCCCAAACCCTAATCTGTCTATCCATCTCCTGCCTCCTGCATCAGTCAAAGAATGAGCCAAAAATACTTGAACTCCTCCACTTGAAGTAGAAGAACAGCTGACAGGTAGGATTAAAATGTCTGCAGATATTCATCTACTCCAGAATCATGGCCTCGAAGCTTGTTATTGTTGTAAGCATCACTGTTGCTCTGTACTCTCCAAGAACCTCTAATAAAATAAAATAGAACATTTCTATGTTAAAGTTTTTAGTATACCACAACAGTTGTAAAATGTAAGAGAACTGCAGTGTGTAATTAACAAGAATCATTTCTAAAATGTTGTCATTTTTTACTAAAGTTTTTATTAAAGTTGTCTGCCTTCACCCAAAAAGAAGGCTGCCGTGTTATTTATTTATTTATTTATTTTAAGTTGAGTAAAGAGATCATGAAGTTTGTTCAGTTTTCTGCGTTTCTGCATTTTTTTAACCACCTACAATGAACTTTATTGTAAGGTAACCTTTACAAAGCAATCTCTTTTTCTCAGCTGGCCACAGGTTTTTGTGCCAGGCTCAGGAAAAGCTACTCCTGACTGGATCGCCCAGCATGCACTGCTCCAAATCCAATAACACAAGATGCAGAATTTCAGTGTTTCTCCGTTACGCCTCTTTTCCAAGTCCTCCCATCTCTGTGTGAAATTGATTCCCAGAGCTTGGAGAATTTGTGCCCCTGTTGGCTTTGTTAGGGAGAGGCATACTGGGGTTTATGATGCCCTTGGATGTCAGAGGCACTTCCTCTGCCCGTCTTACTTACTGAACCAATCTCCACCTCGCATTCTTTTGTTTCAGTTTGTTTCTGTGCTCCAAAGCACTTATCTCAAACATTCAGTTCAGGCACAGCTTTGTGGCTGCAACAATGAGTTGCCAATGCCCAGAAACTTTTCTAAATGCCTTTTGTGAGTTTTTAATCGTACACTCTTTTTTTTTTTTTCTATAAGGGTGTGTCGCTACAGTCCAATCAAAAAAAGAAGTTTTGTTCCTTTGCCTAGCTTTTTCACAGTTCTGGGCAGTTTAAGTCCTTAAAAGTTAAGTTTGGACTCATTTTTTAAAGCTTCCAATGCACGATAAGGAGTAAAAAACTCTCAATATAGGGCCACTTTCTTCAACGATCATAGATAATTTGCAAAAAAAAGAAAAGTCTTCTTGCTGGCTAGGGCTTAAAATTGTGTGTTTCACAATGCAACTTTTTATTGTTTCATTAGAATTTTATGTGATACACTAAGTTAATATGCTGTATAATTGTAAATTGTAATTGAGGAGAGATGTGATAAATCCTTTACAAACAAAAACATTGTTTAACTAACTGAATTTAAACCTATTTTGCAAAGAAGAATGGGAAAAAGTTTCATTTTTTAGGCGTGTGCAGCTGGTTTAGACACACCCCAACAGACCTGCAGCAGTAATTGTGGTGTAAGGTTTTAGTACAAAGTACTGATCATGGGTAATTTATATTAAAAAGCGTGCAACATTCACAAACGTGTACTTGTGAAATATGTGGAAAACCTTGTTCTCCTCCAACTTCTGTTATGCACTAATAATAGTGGATGTGTCACATTATATCTCATTAACACATGTAAATGTTGTTGCTTTAACATAAGATATAAAAAAAAAAGGATTTGGGTTGTTAATACTTTTTACACAGTTCAGCAATAATGTTGTGCTATTGAAGACTATAAGCTCTATTGGCAAAACAGGGCGTCTCACTCCAAATCATTGACAATATCTTTTAATTATGTTCTTCAGTCAGTTTACCTTAGAACTCATTATCATACTAGATTTGTACACTGCTTATCAAATAATCTGTAAAGGTTTTTTATTTCTTTGTATTTCACATTCAAATAGGGGATGCATTTTTTAAATATTATTAAAAAGCTTTTTATCACTGTCATTCCCTCATTTCATGAACGTTTTTTCCTTCTTTATATTTCACATATGGTGCAACCAGGAAATTTTCTTTCCCTATACATCAGCAATTTTTCCTTGCAGCATGTAGTGTGCATAGAATCTGGTTTCTATTTTAAGACACCCAATCTAATTTTTGATGCTGAGGGATGTATGCTGCAAGTATTTTTGGACATTTATATAACAGTAGTAGTATTACCGCAACATCTCTCTGACTCTGCTCCTCCTCACTTGTTATAGACTTTATAGCCCACAACACAATCCTTAGGTGAAATGAAACCAAAAAAAGGACACGCCAAGGAGATAATGTGTCCTGCGGGAAATCCTTCCAGGCCAGACCCCAACTTGCAAGCACCCCCCTGCTACACAGCAAGTCCCCTCAGAGATAACAGACTGACTCCTCAGCCAAGGACTGTATAAATGTTCAATGGGCACTAAAGATAACCTGACTATTGCAGTTTAAAGAGATGGGGGGCTTTTTGGAATGTCCAGGGCATGTTGTCTTTTGAAGGTAAAAACTTGTGGCTTGCTCATTGCTTCAGCACACAAATGTTGTGTCTGAAAGCTTTGTAAATATTTAATGCATGAGATGGTTAGGCATTCGTTGTGAAATCGGTCTTTAATTAAGAGAGAAAAAGGAACAGTAACACAATTCGAATAAATCGTCAAATAAAACACATGGTAACTTAACAGGCAGCGACAGGAGGACTAAAAACTTCAGCTGACACGGGGTACAAAAGATTAGATATTCATAAATTTAAAAAAAGTTCCAAACCAGGGACATTTTAACACTTGTGGCCATCAGACACAAACAAGGTCATCGCCACAGAGATAGAGACAGCAGACAAAACAGAGCGTAAGGTCAAAGCAAGAGTCCAGGAACATAAACAGGGTCTAATGTTGAGAAAGTTTAGAAAAACAGGACGGTATCCAATGGGAAAGACAAGCAGAAAAATCCTGGGACTAAACGTGATCAGACATTAAATCTTAAATTAAATAAAACATTAAATAAAATAAAAGCAATCAAATTTGAAGAGCACAGATAATGACACAAATTCTACTTTAAAATCAACTATCAATAGGAGAAAAAATAATGACCAGGGTACTGAATGTTCAAATTTTGATACATATTTTTCTGAAGATGTTTATCAGATTTTATGAGTCTAAGATCAGTTTTTTTATTTATCTTTTTTCTATAATGATGTACATATCCAACTTAATAAAAATACAATAAAAACAATCAGTATTTAAACATTTTCAGTGATAATTTCATGCTTTCTCTTTATTTTAAGTTAAAAAATAAGGTTAATAAAATTTTTTACATTTTCACAGCCAAATTCAGGTAATTACACATACAAAAACAGCATACAAATGTCCTGCCATTGCAGTAAGGAAATGTGTCATTTTATAAAACAAATGAAACCAATCCTACATAAACATGAACTGAAAGCCAAATCAGAGAAAAGTCATAACTCCAAAAGTAACATGACAGGCAATCTAAAGTTTGTAAATATACCTGTGGAATAAAAAAAAAAAAAGACCAAAGTAATTTGAGACATTCTGTGGTTTGTGTATTGTGTTGATATTTTTATATTCTGAGGAGAAAGGGGAAAGCTAGTAAACCTTAAAACAGCATCCCAAGTGTAAATTAAGGTGGTGGCGGGATAAGGTTGGGTGAATGTGTTTGTGCTGGAGACAAGGGTGAACTTAGAAATTGACGGCATTGTGAGGTTAAAACGCCATATGGTAATGGTGTAACATTATCTCAAGACATCAGTGATTAAACCGGCGCACAAACAGAAAATGACCCTGAGGATACTGTCATACTTTCATAATTTCAGGTAGTAGTCTGACTCACATACGTGAATCTCTTAGGAGACTGACATAAAGGTTAAACAGGTTTATTGTACAGGTAGGAATTTAATTTTGAGGATGACTTGGTCCAGGTTTTTCTGGGTTCTTGGGGCGGGAGGAAGACAAGCAGAGGTAAATGCTGAGTACGAGTAAAAGTGGTGGAAGACAGAGGATAAGAATGATCCTACTGGTCGTAGTAGGATAAAACACCAGGGAGGAGTAAGTGGGTATTGGGTTGATGGTCGTAATTATTGTCGGAGGTATAGGTGCGAAATCCAGAAGTGGATCACAAATGCTTAAATCCAAAAGGAGTAATGCAGAATTACTTTAGAAAGAAGAACAAGGAAAGGTTAGCAAAGGACTCAGACCGCTAGAGATACCACAAATATTACACTTAGGTAATATTTGTAAATGATAAGTTGTGCAAGGTCCTTCGATCCTCCAGTGAATGGCCGATGATTTGCAGGTGGGAGCACCATACTGAGCCACACTCTCTGTTGGAAACCTGGAAAAAAAAACAGCACACAGACACAAACTGCCCAGATGACAACATACTGTAAGAGCAAGGTGAACAAACATAATTACACCAGTCCTGTCAGGAAAAATAGGTCAAAATTCAAGCAAAGTATTGTGAGACATTTTTGGACGGAACCATAACTTTTTAACAAGTTGAAAATATAATAACCTCTATCATGTCAAAGTACTGCACAGTAAGTGCCATTTGTACTTAAATATATTTAAAAATACAATTATTTCAAATACTAAGGACAAACATGCAGACATATTACTTTAAAATAATTTCCTTTGACTACCATAATTAAAGCTGATGTTCCTATCTGAGCTGACTTTTTATGTCAGACTCTGAATGAAAATATATGCAAATACCTGATCTCAACTGTATATTGTCAAGAAATCATATACAGTTTTATTATTAACTAACATTAAGGTCATAAAAAAAGAGCTCAGCAATGTGCAAGATGCTATACTAAAAGGAAATTCTATAGTGATCTGGAGAAAAACCATTAAAGCTGTTGAAATATCACATCTGAAGTCCCAGCGGATGCTACACCATTGTTGCTACAGTGATACAATGACCCATGACGCCTCTTGCCACCTTTCTTTCATGTTACTGTTCTTATAAAAACAATCCCATGGTCGTAATATCCTATAAGGCAAAGAATCTTCTTTGTTTCCCTTTTGATACTGTAGCTGCCATTAGGTTTTCTTAGGAAACTGAACACGTCTCCATGGTATCGCTAATGGAAATCTATCAGCATGCAATTATTAGACTGTTTTTAAAGACAGGCAAATCTATTTGCTGCTCCTGTATGTTATTCTTGCTTCCACGTGCTTTTACCTAAGTGTTATGGTTTACAATACAGGCTGCAAACTACATCTCACAGTCCTGCCTCCTGTCAGCACCGTCACATGGTCTCCAGCAGGTAATTTTCCTTTAGTGCTACATACAGGATACCTTCAACCCAAGGCATGTTCGCACATGAAATTTTCATTAGCAAACCTCTGCCCATCGCCCTTTAGGTTATTTCTCCGTATGCAGCCAAGCCTGTGAAGCAGAGACAGAAGATGTAATGTTTCCAGACAGGAAACTGTCACAACATGGTATGTCTTTAACATGTGGCTTCGGGAGGAAAATACGATTAGCTTTTAACCTTGTACTTAAAGACAACCCCTTCAGTCTTCCATCTGGGGTTTCTTGCATTGAACTCAGGTCGAAATTTCTTCCAGGCCCATTAGAAAACAGAAGGAGGAGTTGTGAACGATGACGTTTAGAATTGTTCTACTGCATTGAGGTTATTGTTCGGCAGTGGCAGCGGAGGAAGTGAACAAAACCATTTAGTCTACGTTCTCCCCTTTTCCAAACATTGAACCCTTAAACTCGTTGCATGAGGAATGTTTGAGAGGTTGTATCGCAGGGAAAGATGTCTGCAGCTTTCATTAACATCCCCAAAATCTTCTCTGTCCACAAGTGACGCTTCATCCAGCTGGTGAATTACATATGGATTAGCAATTGGATAAAAGTGCATGATTCTAGCTGGCAATTGTTCCTCGATAACTAAGGGTCTAGACCCTCTGTTAAAAGCAAAGCAAAGTACAAAGAGCGTTTTTTTTTATCAGATAGCAATATTACTGAATACAAACTAAGTGCACATCGCATGGAATTCACCTTTCCAATACTAAAACATGGTAGTGGCAGCCTCATACTTTGGATAAACTTACAGTGATAACCAAAATTCAGTCACATATCTGTCTCTCCATTTAGTCTGACCAAGCTGGGGGTGTTTTACAAAAAAGAATGGGGAACAGTTTCTGTTTAAATGTTTAAACCTTATTAAGACATTATTGTGCTGAATTTGCAATGGGAGTTTTGCAGTGTATTCGTTGAATTGGAGGCTACAGATCACTGATTCTTCTTCTTAAAAAAGATATAAGCCCTGTCACTCTGCAATGACGTTCAGCTCTGTGTTGACAGTTGATAGTTTGAAAAAATTGCAAAAGGTTCAAAAGGGTGCGTATATCAATGCTTTGTAACATTACCATGAATCCACACCTTTCTATAAAAAAAAAAAAACACAGCCATATATGATTTTATTTCATGTTAGCTTCATGATATAAAGGATTTAATGCTTGTTTATCAGAGTGGATAAATTGCTGGTTTTGCTGAATGACCTTTGGAGGAAATGAATAGTCCCCTAGGAAAGCATGTTTTATTCCCTCATTTGTATGCATCGTTCTCTCTGTCTTCAGGATGATGAATTAGTGGTTGAGTGTGAGGAAGCTTGGGAAAATGGGTCTGCATGCAGAGAGAATTGTGCATGGTGACTAATGGTGTTATAATGCTTCATCTCCCTCTCACCTGATGTCATGTCCAGATATTTATTGTGTAATGCAAACATTTCTTTTCCGTTTCAACATTTTGGTGTCAACGGAAACTTGATTCACAATCCCAATATTTTCCTTCACCCTAAAAGGGAGTGGACATTTAAGATTATCTTTTAAATGTTTGAGTAAATAACTTACTTTTTTCATTTATTCGATGCCCCTGGTGAAATATATAAAAGCCACCCAGCTTGTAAAAATTTAATAAGTATTAAGTATTAGGATGCAGTTTCTTTATATCTAATCTGTTAAAACAAAATTGTTTTATATTATTGATATTATTATTATTATTATTATTATTATTATTATTATATATTATCATTTGCTATTCACAAGGTTGGCATTATTTTTACTATATGGCTTGTGTTTCAGCAATTTCTCATTCTCTATAAATTATTTATTAATTTGTAACACTTTTACTTCCTTAGTGTTTAATTAACAACAACTATTTAACTGTTAATTGGACTTCATCACTTTTATCTATTTCCTTCTATACAGAAACAGTGAATCATGTGTTTCTGTATCAGACAAAACACAGTAATGCTGCCAAAAAATACATATTGTATTTCTTTTTCTCACATCATGACGTTTGGATTAAGGCAGCTGACAAAGTAAATTATTTACCTATTTCTACAACAATGGAGGTATATTTTACACTCTAATTTTCCTTAATGTTGCTATTTGAGCGCCCCATATCGGCCAATCTGAGAATCTCAGGGCCAGCACTTGAGCAACATTTCAGAGGCAAATATTTAGAGCATGTTAAGGTTTTGATGTGGTTTTGCAAACTGATTTTTCACCTAGCTGAAGCAGAAAATTTCACATGGGCTTTATTTTGATGAAAAGCAGCTATGCTGTTCCTTGACACATGAATATATAGAGTTGATGTTCAACCATGTAATTAGGTAAATAGGACATTAAATCAAACAAAATTTTCTGTATTACATGAGTTGTATTAACTGAACTATTTTTGTTTTGCTGAATACTAGAATAAAGACAGAGGTAACTGTTGAATTATCTTTTTTTTAAGTCAGAATTTGACATAAATTAATGATTATTCTTTGAAACTTTTTTTTAATCAGATGATGGTGTCATGTCTTTTTTAGGATTTCTTGATAATTGATTCTCAACACTAGACTAGAAAAATAAGCATCTGCCTCAGTTTAAGTGCACCAGATAACTAAGAGGTTCTGATTGAATCAGCCAAAGTTTTTAGGCACTAGGATTAACTTAAAATTGTGTTAAACTACTAAAGATACTATACTTTTCAGGGAGTTGTTTTTGATTGTTTGTTTAAAAAGGGTTTTTCACTCTAAATGAGATACATTTTCACATTTCTAGCAATATATTTGAAGGGTAAGGTCAACATTCACCTGAGCTTTACTTTAAACTGTATTTCTAGACTGTATAAAGATTTAAAGCATTCGATCTTCATTTTATCTGTCAAACAAAAGCTGAGAAGAATAATGAAACACAGAAAGGTCATATTAATCTTGTAGATTTCAATTAGATATTATCAAGTTTGAATGTTTTTGTCTTTTTTTTTCCGTCTGTTTCTTTTTTGTTTTTTGGGGTAATTTTAGGTCACAGACAGTTTCAGCCTCTCAGCCACTAAATGCTAAAATTGGTTGTTGGTATTGAGGTCAATCAAAGTTCGTCAAAATACCAATACTGAACAAATTCATCTCTGGTATTCTCTTTTAAGCAGCTTCATCTGGTAAATACTCGCAAACAAACTATAATCTCTCTAATTTACTAACGTTTCAGATTTAGTGAATGCATGCTAAAAGTTTCCCAACTGGTTTCTGGGAACTAAGATAAGCTGTAATTTAACATACAGCTGTGATTGCCAACTCCCCCAGTCCTGAAGTCTGTCCAAACTCAAATTTATATGAAGATAAAAATAAATAAATAAATAAACTCACTAAAAATCAGGTTGCACTTAGCAGAGGGATCAGAGTGTCACGTCCATGTGGTGTGTCCTAAAATTCTTCTTTAATTGTGTTGTTACTTTAACACTTACGCTTAAGACGAACTAAGTATTTTTGTCATGATATGTGTTTTCGGTTTTGTTTTGTTTTCTAGATTAATCTTGTTTTATTAGTATTATTATCATTATTTATATTATTAGTTATTTTTTTCTCCAGGTTATTTTCTAGTTTGGTTTAGTCTTGGGTTTTGTTCTTTTCTGTGTTCTCTAGTTCCCCCTGCTCTGTCCCTCTTCTCTTTTTGTGTTTTCCCTCATCATTATCACTCACATCTGTTTGTAATCATCCAATCATCATCTCCACCACTCAACCTCCTGCTCCTCAGTATTTAAGCCTGGTTAACTAATTCACTCACTGCTGGATCGTCTGTTTACCTCCCGTGTCTCAGCTCCATCTCCTGCCGTTTCTCCACCGTGTCCTTGTAAGCCTTTCCCCTCTTTCTCGCTGGTTCTCTGTGCTACTTCTCTCCTCTCCTCCATCAGCCTCCACCATTCCCATTTAAGTTATTTCCTTTATGGTTTTATTTCCCTGTAGTCTCTGGTTTCCCCCGCGTACTTCTTTGTTGTTTGTAGTTTATTTCCTCTTTAGTTTAGCTCCTTGTTGCCTCTGGTTCCCCTCATTGTTGTTATTAGTTTGTTTATTTATATTGTTTACTTCTTTTGCGCTCCATAGTTCCTGTGTTCAGCTTTAGTTAATCCGTTTGTTTACTTTCTAGTTTTGTTTCCGCGTCAGCCCCGATCAGTTCCATATCACTTTGTCTCTGTTTATGTTCAGTTCATCATTCATATCTTGCAATAAATCGCTATTCTTTTCACGCATCCACCTCTGCTCGAGTCCTTTTTACCGTTCCTTGACAATTTTAGCTGTTTTAACACCATTTTAAAATCTCATCCAACACATATTCTTCTTTACGCTCCATCCAAACATGTTTTTGTCATAGAAAGTCATCTTACTCTCAAATCTTACTTCAAATCTGAAAAAACGAATTTCATTCACCTTTTACCATTTTTTTAATATTCCCTTTAGAGGTTCTTTTAGCTTTTTTGTGGTATAAATGACAACAAATGTGTAATTATTTCTTTTATGTCCTGAAAACCGTTTTCGAGTCTGATAAACCGTTTTATTGCCTGATGATATTACAGCTGGTTTTTAATATTATTATTATGAATCCATTCTGAAATAGTTTGTCCACATGTTACTGAAGCATAAGCTCAAAAAGATTTTGCACTTTGTGTTCTTTTTTTTTATTAAAAAAAAAAATCTGTGTGTATTTTCAAACAGTGCTGAAGTTTTTGTTTTTTTTACTCATTATTGATAAATTGCTGCCCAACATGTTGTGCAACGTTTCCTGTTTTTTCCTGAGACAACCCATTCCTCGAAAAGGAACTATGTTGAGAAATGTGATTGTTTGTTTAGAAGGAGATCGCAATAATTATCTAATTGCCCAATATCCTTGCTTCAATCATTTAGACGTTTGGAACAACCTTTCCATGTATTGGAAATTTCAGATTTTCCGGTCGTTTTATGATCTTCAAAAGACTCAGAGTCGGCTTGCTTAATCTTCTTATTTTAATGCCAAAAACATCTGTTTGAAGAAATCAGTAACTGTGTTGTTTTGCATTGTGTCGAAAAAGTGTTCATCCCACCTTAACATGTTTAACATCACAAATTCAGTGCTTTGATTAAGATTTTAATTAGGAAAGGAAAGATCTTTACCAGATTTGCACATGTAGAGCTATGCATATTAGATTGGATGTAAAGCCTCTGTAAGCTTTAATGTTCTCAATTGATTCTCAATTGGACTTTGTTTAAATCTAAACTTTAAAAATTAAAGTCTTTTGGGGTTTTAGGTTGGAACTAGAGGATATTTCAGTACAGAACTTTCTTGTAAAACTCTATGTGCGTCGGATTTATAAAAAAGACCTCAATCTCACAAGCCATTAGATGTAAAACTCGGCAGTGTGAACCGAGCCCTATATTTCATAATCACTTATTTTCCAACACTTTAGGTTTTGATGCCTTGCAGCTGTTCTACATCAGCACATGCGTGTTTCCTGCCCAGAGTAAAGAACGTCTGTCGGTGCGTGAGCACGTTTTTCAGGCTTGCATGGGTCTGTCTGTTCCTGTTGCTCGCAGGCCATGTCTGTGAGGTCTGTAACCCGATCCTGTACACAGTGGGAGTGCAAAGGTCAGGTCTTGTAGCACACCAGCCACAATGCCACAAGGCATCCTGCCTAATAGCTACAAGACATGCTGCCTCATATTCTCAGCGCTAACGAGACAAATCCCCAACGTCGAAGACACGACATGAGCGTTATTGTGCAGGATCATCCAGTTAAGCTGGCATTTCCTTCAGTGACTTCTTCACATAGATAAGAACCCTCCTAGGATGGATGTCTCGTGAGTGTGTAAATCCACTTCCAAGAACCCATGTCAGATTCTATCTTCTGTACGGAGGACGGCATACAGTGGGGACAGCAGTGGATGGGGGCTTTCCCCTGAGATGTCCTTCACCCGGTCAGCTTTCAGCAGAGCCATAAAACTGCTGGGTATCTCCGCGGTGAAAGTGGACAATGTCACGACAGACTAGATCAAGATTCCCCCTGGTCACACTGTGGGAATATGTCCCCTCAGGAGGAAGCAGATATAATGAGAAGCGGAGGAAAACCACATAGGGAGGGGGAAGAAGGGGGTGGGGATGACATGGAACTTCAGCACTGAAAGCGACAGATGTGAGATTTCTCTCCACCCCTGGTTTAAAAAAAAAGAAAGAATCCACTTTTGGTTTGGATCTTAGGAAACACCAAGTAATGGCAGCTTCAGGAGCATTTCTTAATGCTAACCCGTACACTCACGTCTCCATGTTATGACCACAGTGTCATATAAATCACCGGCTTTCATCAGCCGATCTAAACAATCTCTCCATCTGGGCTGTAATGGATGTGCAGGTGCCTGTGGGCCGGTGTCAGGTAGAGCGGTAAAGAAGAGTAAAGAGCCCCATGGTTATTGTGGAACATTTAAGCGCAGGGGCGATTGTCCTTCCCCAAAATATGTCAGTGTGATGGATGAGTGGATAAGGTTTAAACAAAAGAGGCAGTGATTCTTCTCTGATCACAAGGACTCCTGATAAATGTCTGCACGCTTTAACGGTACAAATCTCATTGGCTGGTTCCTTAATCATCAAGAATCAAGAATCAGTTTATTTATATAGCGCCAATTTACAACAGGTGTCGTCTCAAGGCACTTTACAAAAAATCAATTAAAATCAAGGATACATTCTAACAAATCAATTTGAAAAAGTTTCCAATCTAAGGAACCCCCGCAGATTGCATCGAGTCATTGACTTGCAGCATTCACTCCGCTGGAATCAGCATGCAGAAACAATGGCTTGTGTTGTCGTTGACTTTACAGCAATCCCTCATACTGAGCATGCATGTAGCGACAGTGGAGAGGAAAAACTCCCCTTTAACAGGAAGAAACCTCCAGCAGAACCAGGCTCAGTACAAGCAGCCATCTGCCACGACCGTCATCGTGGCAGATGGCTGCTTCATCTAAAAAAGGTTTTAAATATTTTACCATTTATTAAGTTATTCCACTTTTACCTGTCAGATAATCCTTTACAACTTCTAAACTTGTTCCTTCATATCTAAACTGAAATGAAGAGTCAAAATATGCAAAACAAGAATGCAAATATATAGAGCTCAGCAAAAGTGGTCATACACCTTTTTCCACTATGGGATGTTATCGCTGCTAGGTTTGAGTAATTTTATTTGGGTTAGATGAATCAAAAGTAAAAGGAAAGCGATGTGTGGTTTTCAAAATAACTTTATTTCAGAAAAGTCTAAAAGTTTGGTGCACTTTTGCTTTTGTCTTTTCTTTATGTGAGCATAAATCCTAAGGTCTCAGAGGTTTGTTGAAGAACAAAAACAAAAAACTCCTTACTAAAAATGAAGAAACACACTACACAAGGTATTAGGAAAAAGTAAGGAATTTAAAACTTTAAAGCAACACTAAGTAACTTTTCAACCTTCAAAAAAAATTTTCATAACTTTTGGGAATATACGTCGATTTACAGCTTGTTGAATGACACCTCTGTCATGGCCCGAGGGGGTTTGTATCACTTTCACCGGCACTAAGCCAATTTGAAGAGGGTGGCAGGAACCCTACAATTGTGTTGACTGCTTCACGGCACACATCACGTGCCCTATTACTGATTTTAACATTAACATATGACATTCTTTCGCCACAATTACATTTATTACCTAATCGCTAATGATTCTTCACACAGCCATTGGAAATATACTGCAATCCAACTGCAGGCAACCAAGAGATAGGGATTTTTTCCTTCAGGCAAAACACTACCGCTTTTGTCCACAATGTCAGCCAAAATCGACCAAAACTGAAACTTCTTTAATGTTGCTTCAAAGTTGGATCAGGTTAAAAACAACTTCCTTACCTTTAAACATCTAAAGCACCTCTATTTAATTAAAAAACTGAAAATGGGTTAGCAAGAACAGCATGCAAACCAAGAAATTACCATCCACCTTAACACACTGGTTGGAAAATCAGAATAAACCCTGTTACCTGTGATATCCTAAATGAAATCCAATGAAACCAATTGCAATTTTTTTTATTTATTTATTCCTCGTTTAAATCCAGCAGGCAATGAGAATTTAAGAGGTTCTATTAACAACATTAGTGAAAAAACAGAAGAAAAGCAGAAAGGTCAGCTCAAGGTCGGATAGTGACATATAGAGAATTTTACCACACCTGTAAATTACATTTATTTGAACGTAGTTTACCTACATGTGCTTAGAATTTCATGGTGGTTTGTTGATAAAAAAGTGATACCAATAATGAGCTGTTGCAGAAGAAGACATGAAAACTACTGTGGCTGTCCTGATGATACGGACACACTCTGCATCTTGACCAGCGCTGTACAAACACTGTTTATGTGTGGATTTATCAGTGTGTCTGCTCGGCTGCCATCAAGCCTCCCTTTTAATCCTAGGTCTACTTAAACAGCGCAACACAGAATATAAATACAGCCTTATTAGCCCTACCACACTCTCTAATCTTCCTCAGTAATTTTCCGCCACAGCCAGATCTTTTATCCTCAGATGTGATTTGTTTGTTATGGCATTCTAAGGCCTGGCATCAACAAATTAGTTTTTCACATGCCACAGATTCAAGTTGTCCTCAGCCCCTTTTAAAATGTGATTTTCAGAAGTAGTCTTGATGAAGTGTTGAGGCCATATCTGAAGTTTATTTACAGGACGCAGTTGTATGATGGAATGGAACCAAGGCCTACCTAGGGCACAGAAGCAATGCAAGTTGGGAGTGATAAACAACTTTGGTGAATATTAAAAGCAAGAACTGAGTTTAAAGGTTTTATTGTGGATGTCCATGAATCAGCATATAGTCAAATATTGAAGTAAACGCCTACTACTGTTGTGTTAATGGCACTGCAACTTCAAACACACACATTCTGTTGCCACTGAAAAGCTTCTGGCATAATTCTGGATGGATGTTTGATCACTCTTTCTCATATAACTCCTCCTCTGTTGTCTTACCCTTTTAATGTCAGGTTTGGTTATAGCCAAGTTGTGCATCTTACCATTGCCAGTTTTTAACTATCTGGGGATGAATGTGGGCATGGATGTGGAAATGTGGGCGGGCCACGGGCACACTGGAGATGTGGTCAGCAGACATTTCCGACATCATGATCACACTCAACAACAAAGAATCTCGAGAGGATCAATGAGCAAATATTAAATGCAGTCTGTTGCCAATCGAATCTTTTGCACTCATTACTTACAATCTACTAATCTTGTACACCTAACCCCAGAGCAGCCTGTTAAAACTATGTACATGGAGAAGCAGCTTTAAACTGGTTGATGTCATATTAGAAATATAGCTTTCAAGCCCAGTCCGCACATTTCCAGAGTATTACCTTGCTTTATTTTACCATCAACAGTTTAGCTGTGAGTTTTTGGATGATTGGAGTCACGATTCAGTCATCTGAATCAAACTTTTACCCTAAAATGAAAGAAAATTGGATAGAAAGTTTAAAAAAAATAAAAACAGGAACCAACAAGACTGCTTGGACACAAGTGTTGCATTGAGAAATAAGGTTTACATCAGCATTTGTACCAAGTCAAACATTCTCTGGAGAAATGTTTCATATTTCATAGAACAAAGATTCAACATAACAAGACAAATTTTTAGGTTGAGTAAAAGTGAAGCTTTGAAACCTCAGAACACTGCAATAACCATCAAGTACGGTGACGTTGTTAACGTGCCAAGGGAGGGACTGCCTCAGAATTCTTCAATATTATCTCAAATCAACCTGTTGTTAGTTTTAACAGAGCAATAATCCCTAACACTCATTCAAATCGTTTTGTTGGAATAGATAAAGATTAGTGTTCTGCATGTCCCTCCTGTAGAAAATATGTCAACTTGATGGATGTAAAATAACTAAGTAAGCTCTAATATTTTTGATAAAAGTAGCAAAACTAGAGTAGAAAATCTCCATTGTAAAATAAAACGTATTTCCTTAATCTACCTAAACATAGATCAGAAACACTAAGCTGTGTGCAACAAAGAGGAACTCATGTAAGCCTTCTGAGTTAGTGGTATAGGAAGAGACTAATGCACAAAGGGTTTGCAAAGAACACCAGTTGTTTCTCAGGGAATTTTTCTGTGTTGAAATGTGAAACACATGAGGGCTCTGATGTGATTTTTTTAGGAGGAATCACACCCTCTCTGTTACTCTGAACACCAATGAAAATTAGGAACAGCTTTTAACTACTGTGTAACAGATAGCATCATGGCTATTTTCTGTTGTGGTTGTGCAAGATCTGATTTACAGCCTAAAAAGCACTTTGCTTTTCCCTTTGATGCACAAATTCTTCTTCCAGGTTAAATAAAAACCCAAAACATGCAGAGCTGCAGTTGGTTGGCAAAGACCAAGTCAAAGCCAAATCCACATTTGATTAAGAATCTGTGACACAGCTTAAAAAGCACAATGTTCATTGATGATCTCTTACAAGCGTAAAAAGAACGGGCTGAAAAATCAGTTTCTAGCTTTGCATTTGTCACAAAGTGTCACACCATGATGTACATCTCTTCATGCATATCACAGTTTCCAGGTATTTGTTTCTGAAGAAAAAGAAATTCACTAATTACGATTGTTTCTTCCTAAATGTTTTGTTGTGTTAATCTATCAAAAAAATGCCCCACAAACGATACAAAGTTTGTACCTTTGATGACATTTTAAGTGATGTAACTTTTCATCATGAAGTAGTTGCACCTCTGTTACCCAACTTATAGTCAAACCGGGTAATTAAAGAGAAGTCTCTAAGATCTTTACAGTGACTTTTCTCCATGAAAGACCTTTTGTGATATTTACAAACAGATAACTTTGATTTAAGTATTTCACCTCACAAGGTATTTTTGTCAAATCACCAGACTTATCAACCTTATCTTGTATGCCGTAGAGTGGCTGTGTGGACATTTATCAGACAGCCATAAGCCTTGTATCTTGTTCGTCGTCCCCATTTTAGGGGTCATTAATCCTTCTGCTCCTCTTTCTTCCTAAAATGTTTACAGACCACCACCAAGTACCCAGTGACCGGCCCAGAGATCGTCTGTCTGTTTACTCTGTGAGCCACAGTATTCACGTCAGAGCGGGACCTCAGGAGCCAAAGAGTAAGGCTCTGGGGAAGCTGCATTTAGGGCCCACGAGAACAGCAGGTGCATTTTGGCCTGGAGAGGATTTATTGTGAACAAATCAGTGATGAGAAGAGAAGGACAGTACCGGTGTCTCCCTTCTGATGTCCTTAATTCCTCTTCCTGGAATAAGTCAAGGGTCATTCCCTGGATCAACACTGGGAACAAAGTAGTACATTCAAAGCGACTGCACTCCACCCAAAGTAAGGCATCTTGCCAGCAGGAACAGTGAGAGCATGAGTTTTTTTTATTTTTATCAAATCTGCTTGTTTGCTTTCATCCATGAGAACATTGAGCCCTCACAGCTCAGTACCTAAAGGCAGAGCCTCCCACAAAAATGGACTCCTTCGTCATGTTTTCGACGCTCAAGGACAGCTACCCTTCCCATGGTACTCATGTTCCTCCCCCATCCCCGGGGGGAAGGAGGGCCAGGTTCGACTGTACGATCAAGAGACCCAGAAGCTGTATGTGTGATGGCCGGTGGGTGAGACAGGAAAAAGAAAGACATCTGCTTCTCATCTCTATGGGAAATTTCTTTGAGATTGGGATGGATTCCCCCAGACAGAGCTCACTGCATCCTCTGAGGCTTTCTGTTTGTAAGCAGACTCCCCTAGGCCTTGTTGGTTTAATGTATAGTAGTTCATTTTGGGCAAGCGTGCCTCCGTTTCTGTGATTAAAACTAATATAGGTTATCATTTTTCCTGCTGGGAGAACACTCTATAATATCCTTTCCTTTCACTGAGGATGCGGTGAACATTTTGTAATTCAGGAAACTAATTTGGCATGCATGCTGGATGATTGCGTCTGATGACGTCTGTAGCTCACCATCTTGGACTCATTCTTCTCTCTGCAGCGATGCCCGAGGGCAGAGCTCTGTTTCTTTCCCCTAATTAAGACTACACATTTTCATTCATTCACGGCCCATGGTGTGGGGAGACCATTACTGGCCTGTGTTCATTCAACACCGCTCGCAGCTTATCACAACACCTTCTGACTTCCAACAATTCTCTCCAATCAGCCCTGGCACTCTACGGAAAGATGCAAACTGTGATGATTCCGCCGCTGGTTCTGAGCTCGTTTTCAAAGACGTCCATTGAATGGATCAAAGTCTTTGCCCTGAGCTAAACCTTTTTCGTCATGTCTGAAAGTAATCAAAATAGATCTTTCTGGAAGGTTCTTGGAAATTGAAAGAAATTTCTGTTTCTCGTCACACTAACCACATTTCCGTATAAACAGATCCATTTTAAGCATTCAGCTGTGTCTTTAAATGTGTTACTTAACCTTTGTGCTCTAACCCAAGAAGTTATACTACTTTTAACTAGTTTGTCATTTTCCAACTGCAATGTCTTTTACAAAAACATGTTTTTTAATAAACAAACGGAAAATAGTGCATCATAATAAGATGGAGCAATGATAAAATCATGATTACAAATTTTTACTCACGTTGAAAAAAATTTCAACTACTGGCTGGAAAAGGAGAACATTAATTAGGGAATAAGTCTTTTTTAAATTTATTTAACCTTTAAAATAATCATCAAAAGGCCTGCAAAATCTGCAGAGGTCCCTAGCTCAGTTTAGAGAATAAGTCAACATAACTACATGTCAGAAATTGTACAAGTCTTTTGGTAGATGGTTGGAGCTTCATAGAAGGCAATATTCTACCAAATATTGTACCAAAACCTAGAGTTTTAAAAGAGTTTTAAAGGACTTGAAACTAAAGTGGAATTTTAATTTCAAGCACAACAATGATTTTCAGTTAAAAGACAGAGCCACATTGTAAGAGTTTAAAGCAAAATATTTTAATGTTAGAATGTCCAAGAGAAAAATCCTGATCACCACTTAATTAAGATTGTGTAACAGAACTTTCACATCAATATTCACAGATGAGTTTTCATCCAGTCAGACTGAGTATGAGCATTTAGTGTTTATTGTCATAGTATTTAGCGATCTGTCCCACATAAAAGAGAACTTTCAGGAGATCAGGTAAACAGATTTTATTGAACAGGTTGGTGTGGATGGGAACTGGAACGGCTTGGGGCAACAAGGAAGACTGGGAGCTTCTGTGGGGTGAAACCAGGTTGAGCTTCTCGGCAGGGAAACTGTGAACGATTATTTTGTGTCTCTGTCTTACTTGGGGTGCAGGTGATGACGCCAGGGAGAGAGAGCCGGAAGGGAGGAGGAGTACTTGCTGCTGTCCAGAAGGTAGCTTGTCCGAGGGGAAATCTTGCGGGGGGCGGATGGCCAGAGCGGGAGCGGGCAGTCCGAGCTGAACATGAGGAGGGTGAACCAGTGTGGCGAACTGAGCCGGGATCCAGGAAGTGGTGAAGCACTGAGAGGTTCTTTGGTCTGACCTGAGGAGGAGCACAGCGGAGTATGAGCATGGGGAGATAACGAGCACAAAAAACATCAACTTGATGCAATGAGAAAAAGGCTCAACGAGGAAGTTTGAAACTGGAAGAGCTTAGTCTACACAAGACTAGTTTGGCACAAGAGATAACGTTACCAGTTGTAACAAACAATCTCAGGCGATGTGAAACTGGTCCACCAATCCTATTATACTGCTCCAGTTCCTGATTAGATGTGGAACATCTGTGCGAGGCACAGGTGTTCAGCGCGCTCCAGCCAGGATGAAAGGACTGAGACAACCCCCAGAGGACAACCTGCAAAACGACAACAAGATCCTCCTCCTCTCTGACATTTATATGTGGAAAGCTGGAAGAGACAATGCTGGGAAAAACTGCAAATATAGTTTTAGTAAAAGGTAAGTCTAAAGTATATACTCAATACAAAGAAATTCATGAGATAACTTTCATATTTTTGCTTGCCTAAAACTCGGTGAGACATATATAATATCCTTCCATGACAGCAATGCAATCTTCACGAAATATATTAAACTAAATTGGCTATGTTGCAAAATGTGGACAACATCAGATATTTGCACATATTAAAGCCCAAAATTTAAATTTTAATAATCTGACTATCTCACTGTAAACTGCACAAAGTTTAAGACTTTACCCATGAGTGTGAATATCACCAACAATTTTTTTAGATTTCTGCAGATTTATTATTGGTTGTTCATTGATTTAAATGCAGTAAAAATTACTTTAATCTTTCTTTCTCACAACCTTTCTTCACCATCCAAGAATCAGTTTATTTATTTGCTTATTTTCTTTTGAGCGGTAATGGAAAATGTTTTCCAGCTGCTGAAAATCTGTCTTACAGCCGTTTTTTTGTTTTTTTTCTTAAACACTTTCCTCTCTGCTTTAGTTTTAACCTACGTTAATATAAAGAGCATGTCTAGACTTTGGACTTAAAGTAAGGCTTTTTTGTAACACCCTGGTGGTGCTCATTTATCTGTCCCCTGAGGGCACAACACCATCTGAGACTGGTTGTCTCTGCCATCCTTCTGACAGCAGCACTTCAGGAGGAAGCAAAGATATACACCTCGTCTTGAGTTACTTAAACTTTGGTTGCCAGAAAGTGTTGAGCAGCGACAAAAGACCAAGGTAAGCAACACATTTTCTTCCCCCGAAATGGATGCTTCAGTGATGAAAAAGCTGCACTGTGGCCAAATTCCCATCCGTCTGATGTTTTATTTATTGTTTCAACTTATTAACTTTCCCTTGCTCTTTGACCTCTGTCCACCCTCTCACTGCTCGGCTCTCATTTCCTTCTTTCTTGTTCTACAAGCTGAAGCTATTTTAATAAATGTATCAAATAAATCTCTCTGGACAATATTGTGCACTTAAGAGTTTGGATGTACATTCGCACACACATGAACTTCACCTAGCACTTGCTCAAGCCAAGGCCTGTTCTTTTCTGAGTTTATTTGTCCTGTTGAATAAACATAATTTGTATTTATCTCTCACAGCATGAACGCTCTTTGGTAAAATATATCCATCCTTTTTAAGATTTTTTTTGACTGTTTTGGTTGTGCAGATAAATTTAAGGATTTTTGGACAGATCCAGATAGGCTGCTTCTTCTACTTAAAGATTTTCTGAATATTACAGTTGATTCTACACACATGAAAGCAAAGTTCAGGAAAGCATAAATGGTGAAAGTCATTGGTTAACAAGTCATCTATTCAGGATTTACCTCACATCCTAAGAACTATAATCTGTACGCAGACTGGAGTTGTAAGTGTTTTAGTTTTAATGAGAGCCATTTAATGAGAGCTTGTTTTTAACATCGCAGTAGTTTATGAAAACCCCATACAGAAGATGAAATTTGTGAGTTCTCAAATGCAAAGCTTATTTTGGAAAGTCTACATGAGATTAGTGGTGGATTTTGAATTATGAAGGTTTTATATAGTATCAGTATTTAAAGTAAATCTTTATACTTTATCATATAAAGTTTAAATATTGAAGTGAAAAGGGTTGACTCCTTACAAATTTTAAAGTTATCTACAACCTTTTCTTGTTGTACTTTATATCAGATGTTGTGGACGTAACGCTTGAACTTGTTCACCTTTTGTGAGGTTACACCACTTTTATTGGATTAATTTTATAGTGAACACTGACTCATGTTAAAGCATAAAAGCAAAAAGAAACAAATATGAATCTTTGTTGACATATAAATTAAAATTCTGAAAATTCTGACATGCTTTTGAATAAGTAGAAGCAAATTTTGATGCAGTTACAGTTTTTTCTTTTTTTTCTTTCTTTTTTTTCAGCCTTCAAATCCTTTCACAGAATCTGTGCTGCATTTAGCTGTGGACTTTGACTAGGAAAATGTGACACATAGTATTTTACATGTAGCACAGAAAGTTCAGTGTTAGTCTTATCCGACCAAAGAACCTCCTTTAAACTACTGCACAACTTCATCACTGACCTGCCTGCGATGTTCCTTGATGTTCATGATGCCACCTGTTCAGTATGCAAAAAAAAACTTTATCTACTCATAGATTTAAAAAAGATGATTATTTTCTGACTGAGTTCTGAATGCTGTTGTGATGTTTCTTATTTAGTTTTTCCGGGTAAGGGGGGCTAAATACACTCTACTTTATTTACTAGTATGTATTGCCAATCATATTAGATTCCAATAAAGCATATTGGTGTTTTTGATTTGTGACATGGCAAAGTGTGGACTTGTTTAAGGTTGAGAATGCCTTTACGGAGCCGTGTTTATGACGGATCATCAAATAATCCACAGCTACTCTCTATGGTTTACTTTTTAAAAGTAGCACATGAGTTTGTTTTTAGAGGAAGCCTGTTAAATCTTCTACTTTGACCCCGAAGTGGATAAACTAATTTGAGGTTTTATGCAAACATTATGGTCTCTGAAAAAACAAACCCCTGCACTCAAGTGTGATTTGAGTCCTGTAAATCTCCCCAGCCGATTGAATTTATGTTTATGCGAGAGTCTCCATCCTCTACGAATGAATATAATGTGCATGCAAAAATATCTTGGCCCGGCTATCAAAATGTATATTCCTGTAGGCTCTGCTTTCTTTATCTCTGTTAATAACGTGTCAGATTGCAGAAATATCCAGTAGGTTTATGGGAAAACATGTTGACGCTTACATAAGCGCACCTGCTTGAGTCTGAAGTTTTGAACATTGTGTTTACATTCAACATCATTTTGGATTTATCACATGAATAAGTTTTTACTATGAGAAAAATGTTTAGAGCATCTCATTAAGAGCCCAGAACTCCACCCATGAACTCAGGAACGTGCTCCACATGTGGAATCTCTTAATGGAGTTTGGGGTATCACTGCAGGAGTGAGTTATAACCTACCTTCTGACTGCAAGACTACTTCAGTGCCGCCTTCACAGCTTGCACTTCATTTATAAACCCAACAGCTTTTTACCACCGGCAAAGACAGAAACCATGATAACTTACTCTCAATGTTGTTTTTCCCCCCTTTTCTATATTGCCAAAGGCCCCTCTTTTTTCTTTTGCTGCTTCTGAAGGTGATGAAATTTTATCTTAGATAAACACCCTGTTTCCTTTCAGAACTGACCGCCGGCTGCTGCTGCTTTTTGTCCACTTAACACGGATAATATGAGCTAGGTTCCCTTTTCTGAGCTGAGAAAATAAGCTCTTTGTAAATGGGTTCATGCAACTTCAGCTTTTTCCCATTTTTTCCCATTACAAGCACAAGCTTCAATTCATAGATGACAAACCAACACAAAATTATGTATAATTGGGACCTGGAAGAGAAAGGAAGCATGATGTTCACAGCTTTTTGCTAATTAAAAGTGCTTTGTGGATTTCTGTCTAGCCACAACGAGTCATCACTTTGTAGACCCCATTTCAATGCTATTACAGCTGCATGTCTTTTTCGCAATGTCTCCGCGAGCTTTGAAAATCTAGAAACTGATATTTTTGCGCTCATTCACTTTTATAAACAAAAATAAATATTTTCGATGCGTCCGTCAGATTGGATGCAGAACATCAACACAGTTTCTCAAATACGTTTTTGCATCCATCCAAATACATCTTCATCCATCTTCCGTAGAGTCAGTCCATGTTGCCTGGCCCTGCTGATGAAAGGCATGGCACCATGCTTCAACCACCAAGTCTCACCCTACAGGCTTACGGTGTTGTTTTCTGCCACACAAAACATTTTTTGTGTCTAGTCTGACCTCATCTGAAGGCTTGTTGCACATGCAAACAATGCGTTTTACTTAGCTTTCTTGCTACACTTCCATAAGGGCCAGAATTTTAGCTATAAGAACTAACATAAATATAGCTGCCATGTTAAAATGTTCCTCCATGATTGCTTATTGACCTTTGCAGTGCCTTTAAAATTGTTATTGGTTTTCCAGTGCTTCTCTGATTAATGCTTTCTAAGAAGCTACTTTAGATGGCTGTGCCAAGCCGTTACACCTTTGAAAGTCTTTTACCTACCTAATAATTATTTTCTATATAATTGTCTACAAAAGGAGTAATGAAATCCAGTTCACAAGGTTTTGAGTTGGCCCAGGGAAATAAAATATAAAAGTTGCAGGACACCAGAACTCGAAGAGTGGATTTGAAGACCCTTGGTCTGCCACATATAACCCTTAAAAAAATAAGTGTAACAGTTCAAAAAGTATTAATACCTTTGCAAGGCATCATACAATTCATAAAGAGTCAACATGTTTTAAGTAAGATGTTTAAGTAATTTGATTGCACAGAGCTAAAACTTAATGAAGAAAAAACATTTTCCTTCCCATTATAGAAGAATGCCATGAATTTCACATGTGAAAAATCACATGTATATGAGATATATATATATCACCATGTAGTAACCATGTTTAAATTGATTTGAGAAAATTGATAAACCACACATATTTATGTGGATTTAGAAATTGGTAAAAAACAACGTATTTGATTCATATATAACATTAGTTTTAGATACTCTATACTATGGAATTAAAACGGGTCGATTCAATTTCTTAAAAGGTAATTAAATATTTTATTTTTTATTTTCCATTCTTATTTTGAACTTCTAATCAAAATAAATGTCAATATGTAGAAATATGTGAAACTCCTGTGTTATTAATCACATTCTTCCGATGTTATACATGTATTTCTTTTTTATCTGACTCAGATCACCTCACAATACGGACCTGGCTTTCACATGTGAACTATCGCATGATAATTTCATGTGATCTAACTACAAAGGTTTTCTTTCATATGAGGTCTTCTTAATACAGAAACCTTAATCCCAGAGTGTACTTACAAACCGCATTAGTAGCTTGTTTAATATTTGAGGTTTTCCCACTGGAGGCTGTTGCTCATGATTGCTTGAATTCTGTGCCATAATTGTCCTTCGAATCATATTTTCTTTTCTTTCATTTCTCAGCCTGCAGTTGACATTGTCCAATGCACAGCTGCATAAAAACAGTGTCTGGAAGTGACTGACTCATGACACATTCAAGCTGGAATAACTTCCATTCGCCTATTAGCGTAGTGACTGACTTCCTTAGAAAATGAGACAATGCCAACATGAAAGAAAACAGGATGACAGCTGACAGCGTCGGAACAAAAGCGTGTCTGAGATAAAAATATGTCACTGAGGTGTAAACAGGATTGCACCTGTTTGAAATGCAACACTATGTTGAGACATAATACTAATAACCATATAGGGTAAGCAGCGTTTAGCTCAAAGCACTAGTAGTTCCTATTTAGAAGGTCTTCAGTTTTAGCTTTAGATGTTTGAGACTCTCGTGAGACGTCAGAGCTAATTAATGACAGGAAAGCAGCGTTTGGGTGTCAAATACTGACTTATCCTGTTTGGCTTTGCTGTCCAGGTGGTCCATCCTGGTTCGCATCATATTATATAATTTGTCAGATTGTGAAGGAAAGCAAAGTTGGCCAGGCAATGATGAATGAACGTCGTTAATGTTGTTCATCTGTTTACTTTTTTGCTCCAGTCCAAGAAAATGAGGGGTCAACAGCAAAAAGGAAAATGTTGCTAAGAGCCACTCATTTAGTTACCCCAAAAATTCTGAGACTCTGCACACTCTGGTTGGGCTTATTTGTTCATCCTGCTGATCTTTCCCCAAATAACTATAAAATGTTATTTTTTTAGGGTTGTTTGTCATAAATACTGTGCAGTTTTGATGTGTTAATAACTCGAGATCCATCTACGACTCACCTCTAACAACGCAGGATGAGACCACATTTTTGTTAGGCCGAGGTTTGCTTGTCTTATCTGCATGTTCTTAGAGTGCAAACAATTTGAGTGATCTTTTTAGACCCTATCAGCTGCACACCTTTGAAAACACAGATAGATCACGGAGCAGATGGCGAGACGGAGGCGGGACTCAGTGTTCGTGCCGTGGGCAAATAGCATGTGTGTTTCCAGCCAGAGGGAGCGTGATTAACAGGTTTTTGCCGTAGTATTTAAACTAAAATAAAATTGATGAAGAAAAGTTGAATGTAATTTAATGATTTAACAGAAAAACACTTTATTTGTAAACCAGAGTCGTCCTATTCAAAAAATATATTTTGTATTTAATTTGAAAAACAAGCTTTCAAAAAAAAAAAGAGTAGAGGGAGACAAAATTCAAGCTTTTACTGAGTCCAACGTCAAGGTAGCGATTTTTCAGCAACTTTTTTAGCACTTTGTACTTCCCTGAGCTGATAAGGTTTATAGAGAGGTTCATTTAATTTTTTTAAGGGAATTGCCACCTGCTCATTCCCAAAAAGCACCAATACATGCTTTAACAGCCTTGGTATTAGTGATGTGACTAGAGAATTCTGTTCAAAGAAAATAAAAAAACAAAAAACAAACAACTACTGTATGCAGATTATCTAAAAGCTGCTATAAAAGCAAATAGAGCATCTTTAACACCTAGGCCACAGTCCGATCAACTACGTTCCATTTTTGTTTTATGCAGTAATTTAAATAAAACAACTAATGTAAAGCCACAGCATGCCCTCTCACTGAATATAAAAATGCTAATAAGCCCCAAACGTGAAAATCTCAGAATGTCAAAGGAAGGTTTGGAGAATATCCATGTGTGCACAATTCTTTAACAACACTTTGTGTAAAAAGATATCAATCAAATAAATGAAAAAAGGAAAATTTACAGCGTCATAAAATGCAATCCAGTTATATACACATTTACTAAAATGTATCAGAAAGAAAAATAATTCTTCAAGCGGAGATGCAAAATAACATGCAGCATAAATAAAAAAGACAAAAGAAAGGCAGGAAAAATCTAATCTTTAGAAATCTGCTTGATTTATATTTCATTTTTCTGAGATTTAAATTGTGTTCCAAGCAGGGATAAAAATTTGCAACGTTTAAATTGTGGAATCACAGCATACTAAAATGTCTTAGATTATTTCCAAATGTTATTAACGCGCTAGCAACACTAGGAATGGAATGAGGGTGTTCCAGTGTCTACAATGTTTAGAGACTCCACCCTCCTGAGTGTCGTATATTTAATACCAAAGCACCATGCTGTTATTTAGCACTGCTTGAAATATTTGTGAAAGTGAACAAGAAATCCTCCGCTTGCACCGCTTCTGCAAACAAGGGAGGTTTCAGTCTCATACCAGAGCAATTGGATGTGTGAACTCTATGAAGTCTGCCTCGAGTGTCTTAGCTAACCTGACTGAAGCCACAGAGGGAAATCTCCTTTTAACCTGGAGTTGCAATGAATATACCACACTTGTTACTGTTGCAGTGGAAAAAGATCTCTAAATGTTTACCCTCCCTTAATAGCTCTTACAGAACATCTGACGGACTCGAAGGTTCAGTGTGTACTAAAAAGCTGCAGGATTGTGTCTTTAACCCAACTCATGAGTCATGTTGTAACAACAGGTAGTAGGCACTTTTAACCAAACACTGACCAAATGTGTTGGTTTAAGGAAAAACATATAGGAAAACTCTGAATCCTTTAAAGACAATATATAGAGGAATGACCACACAACTCTGAGAACAAGTTGTTCTCAAACATAAGTTGTGACTAAACACAATTTGAGAAGAACCCCTGTATCCATCCAAAAGAACTGTAGACTCTTATGTGAATCCAGATCTGCTGGGCATTTCACCCCCAGATACTAACTATCTATTCCTCATATAAATTCTCTACACCTTAGAAAATCTGACAGCGTTATTTTGCAAATAAACGATACATTTGAATTGGAAAGCAAAAAGGTTTGCCTTCAGGTCGGACTTGAGAGGCCCACATCCTTGTCCCTGAAGCCAACTTCCCCGCTTGCTTTTCATGTAGCCCTGCTTCAGCACATTGGTTTCACCTGAATTTCTCCTTAAATATTTTCCGCAAACCTTGATGACACAAGGGAAATTTATTTGAAACATCTGTGATACATCAGGAAGACATGAGAAAACATAGAAGACAGCTGGGCTGAAGACCTCAGAGCTACAGTTCAGATAACAGTGGACGCGGAGCAACTGGGTGGTCGCTTCAGCAATAGAGACAACAGAAAGATACACACACTTAAAATGCTCAAGCTATAAAACCATAATAATAAATAACATAAATGCTTAATAAAGGCAGCTGAATTACATAAATTCCTTGAGCACTCTGGCACATTGGTTATATTTTCTTCTTCTTGAGGTTTTGATCCCAAAAATCACCTTAATCTTTATTTGCCTTGATGATTTAATTATGTTGGATTTTTTAACAAAATATATCTTGTTTTCTGAGAGGAAAGAGGAGTTAATTGACTCCAAATGTAACCTGTAACCGGTATTGGTTTCATAGCTGGTCATTGTTTCAAAAACTGACGATCAGCTGGGACTTAGTTTCACATTTGTCTTTCAGGTTAACAGAGAACGTCCCAAAGGATAGAAAATGTCCAATCAGCAAAAGCAGGGTGGACAGAAATGCACTAATAATGTCAGAGGAGAACGGTCAGACTGATCCAAGATAATAGAAAGGCAACATTACCAAGGAATGCAAAGTACAATCTCTAAATAGACACACGGGGCTGCAGTAGCAGATGTTCCTCTAGTGGGTGCTGAGCATCATCAGTAGATTGACATCATGGGTGTACAGACATTCAATGTGTAAAAATAAGAATTAAGGCTGGAACGTCTTGTGCATACAACAAGGGTTTTCTCTGGGTATTCTTCTTCTACATTATTTTATTTTACCTGACCTTTAGGAGAGTATCATATGCTCACTACATCTTGGTTATTGACAACTTTAGATTGGCACCCGGCAACTTTTGATTAAAAATAAATAAATAAATACAAATAAATATATATTTATATATATATATATATATTTATATATATATATATATATATATATATATATATATATATATATATATATATATATATATATATATATATTATCAAAATATAAAATGTTTCATAATGAGATATTTATTTCAACTCCATTTTTATATATGTGGTCACTTTAACCGTGTCCAATAAACTGAATCAAATGTGAAATCCAACCCTCCTGTCTGTAGTTAACCTAGGCTTCGATGAGTCTGTGGTCTGTGCTTTAGACAGGACTGGGAAAGCAAAGTCACTCAAAGTGGTTTAATTTTCATCCACTTGTAAATGTGCAATCTTTAGAGCAAATCTTATGAGCATTACAATAATATCTCTAAATGCAGCAGCAATCATATGGATGGCCAGGCTGCGGTTTAAAGAGGCTGTGAAGTCTCTGGTGACTGCGTGAGGACACGGAGGGAGGACAGGGAAGGGGAGGAGATTTAAATGTCCAGTAAAAAGCTGGTGCGGGGAAATTAGACTGAAGTGTTTCTTTTAGCCGGTTGGAGCTCAAAGCAGGATCAGAAACTGAAACTTTGTCCGGGTCCCTGGGGCCTTTTTCAGTAGGAAGCGCAATCTTCATCAGGTTCTACGCCAGCAGCATCGCAGCTACGTGACTCCTCTCACTCCTAACACCCGAACTCGGAGCGGAGGACTTCGGCAATTTTCGGCAAGCATCGGTTTTCCCTACCTGCTGGTATTGTTCTTACTGTTCATTTCTAAGCCTGCATAAAGGAGCGCAAGATGCCTCCTGCTTTGATCTGGTGCTGCGTGGCTGCGCTTTACCTGCACCTCTCACCTGGACAGGTAAGTTGTTTCACACTCACAATTTTTTTTAAAGAGCTGCCAATGAGAAACATAAGTATTTTCTCTTATGTTTCTTAAGCTGTTTTTTAGTGCACATTTATATGGTTCCAGAATGTTATTGATTAAAATATGGATATGAAATCATTTTACTGTTTTGTAATGAACACAGCCGGTCCAAGGTTTTATGCTGCCCTAAGCAGAATGGAGTTTTGATTTTGGTGCCCACATCAAGTTAGGCACAACAGCCTGTTTTTCATTGAGCATGACACTTTCAGTGAGTTTGCTTCTGCATTTTCTGCTCAAATTGCATGATTGTTAATTACACTCTGGGTGCGGTTAAAACAAAGTGCTTCTCTTTTGCCCTTTTTTTTTTGCTATCAGTTGTCTGAATTTAGAAAATGTGCTATAACGTAACCAACATACCAACATAGCCCTAGGCTTATTGTTCACATTTTTGTCTGAGAATACTATGTGTAATTTTAAAGTGGAATCAGTAAGAATTCCTAACTCCTAACTTTTTCACATTTCATGTTAGTATATTATCATGCATTACATTATTATTAGCAACTTACTTTGAAACCAAAACTATAATGAATCTCAAAGTGGAGACCAAGCAACATTTTGTCTATGATTGTCCAACATGTATTCTGTGAAAACACAAAAGGACACAAAAGTTGTTGGCTGTGTTGAGTGGCCTTTTGATGTGAAAACCACCAGCTGCCTCTTGAGATCTGGCTCCGCACCAAAGTGATTGTTTGGGAAAGGGCTATGATCAGAAGAATGGCCAAGACTACACCATTTAGAAGTTCAACTTTGGTCACTTTGCACCCATCAGGCTTTTATGGTGGAGTAGCCAATAAAAGGCACACAGTTGGTTGCATTTTGCATAAACATGCCTTAGAAAATAAAACAAAAAAATGGAGAGAAACTAAATACTCTGGTAGATTTTTATGCCAGCAGCTCAAAGTGTGTCTCATGAAACACAGGAACTCCTTATCATCTTGCTCTCCAGCCTCTTTGTGAATCATGGTGGTGGCAGTAATATGATGTGGGAATTATTGTGTATGTGTTTATGCATATAGCAGATGCTTTTCTCCTCAGCAACTTACAATGCAGATACAACATTATTCTTTGCATCAATGTGAATGAAATCAATGGTTAGTAGGTACGAGAACAGGGTCTTAGACGGTCATAGGTCTTAGGTCATAGACGGTAAAGCTGCTGTTGTTGTAGAGGTTGGTTGGTTACTACATATAAGGAGTCTGGACTGTTTGGTATAGTCCAGACTAGGTTCTGCAAGACAAGTCATTGATGCCTGGAGTGAGTTTTTATGTAGGTCTTTGCAAGAGTATTCAAGTAGAAGGGTATTGTTCGCTCAAGCACTTTATCAGCTAATATCAGTCACTTGAATTTGATGCGGCCAGCTAATGTTAGCCAGTGGAGCTCAATGAACAGAGGAGTGACAGCGGATATCTTAGGCTGATTGAATACCAGACATGCTAAACCATAAATAGATATATAAGACTAAGGCAGCAAAGACCTGGAGCACACAGCCTTGGCAACAAAAATCTAGCTTTAGGAGCCCACAGTGAGCTGCACTGCCAAAAACGAAACTCAACTTTTAAATCCAAGAACAAAGAAAGACAAAAATAATAACTGTTTGTTGGTTTTGTGGTTTTGGGGTATCACTCCAAGAGTATCAAAGACCTTCGTCTAACAACAATGAAAACATTTTGAAGGCACACTTTGAAGGATGAGTGTCCAGTTTAATGTTCCATTCATAAGAAACCATGGAAAATAAGTTCCTTTATAATTTTTTTATAAACAGATACACTGTAGAAAAAACTAATTTTGGAGCTTAACCGGTTTCCACCCATCCAGTCTTTTTTTAATTTATAGAGAAATCCAGTGATTGAAGTAATCCTGGTTGATACTAAGTTTTAGCTTTCTTTGAGGTTCGATTTGTCAGTGTTGTACTAAGAACTATAACACATAAAAATGGAAAAAGCACAGGTTTTCTGCTAGATATTGCACTTTTGAATCTGACAAACATTAAAGAATACCAAGAATATCTCAATGTATGCATCAAAATTTTAAAGAAAAAGTTTGTTGATACATTCACAATGAAAAATTTTCAATTTTTAGTTTCGATGCATTCGATGATCAGAGGAAAATATTTGAATACTTGCTAATAGCTAGGTATTACATACAGGGATCTTTAGTTTGAGTAACTTTGGGGGTTATTCAGCTTTACCATTCCTGTGCAGCGGCAGAAGATGCCAAGTGAGACACTGCTACATTTAGACAAACTCTAAGCTCATAATTACATGACACATTCTTCAAAGACCAGTTGTGCTGACTCAGATTTTTCTTACTCTGTGTGATTTATGAAAGAGACATATAAATGAAACAATTATGAGTTCTATCTTAGAAAACATGCCTGTGAATGCATTTGGGGGTATGCTCGACTGTAGATAGATAATTAAATAAGCAGAACCGTCTGAATTGCATTGAAGTGTGAGATGAAGTTTGACAATTTTGCCAACCCCTGCTCAAATTTCTGTTCACTTTAATAGAGAAATGTAATATTAAGTATAGCATCTAGTTATGAAGAGTTTGAAGGATCTCAGTCTCCCACCAGCGAGTCAGCACAAAGCTTATTTGTCTTCTGTTTCCTGGCATCACCCGGTGGGCTCTTAATGAAAATCTGCTTGAGCCGAGTAAACCTGAAACAGGAGCGATCTTTAACAAGCCTGTGTTGTGTCACAGAAGGATGTGTCATTGGGTGTTGGGGCTCTTGAACCCTTTCAGTCACTGATTTCCATCCAGCGTGACAGTTGTCTCTGATGCTTCTCGTGTTTTACTGCAAATCCAGGTCCTTCCCTCGTCCATCTGGTTCCACTGTCATACTTGACAAACCGCTGCAATCTGTTGAATCAACGAGCCTCTGTCTCTCTGCAGTCTGCATACTAAAGTATTACAAGCCGGCTCAGTGAAGCTTTAAAGGTTTGCGAAAAGATTCATGTCTTAACAGTTTCTCAGGCTGGACACTTTGCAGCTGCTGTTAAATTGAGACTTGGTAGATAATACAGGGGATCCCCGCATTTCCCCTAATCCGCATAATCAGCTCATGGTCTGCTTAGTCAAAACATGAATGACAAAGCCCAGGGGCCCCAGTTGGAGCAGGTTAAATGCCTCCCGCTACCCAGAAGACTGATGGCAAGTGTAAACAGCACAATCTCTGAGGTTCAACATCCAATCTGTCAGATCACACAGAGCTGGTCTGGACACTCCCTTAAACCTTGCAGATGGTTTTTACAGCTCATTAGTGAATTAACATTTCCTCTCTTGCTCTGCATTGAGCACCTTTTGTTAAACCGCAAACTGATTTCTAATTTAAACTTTTTCATGATTTCACATGCCTAAAAATTTGTCAGTAATGAATTTATAGCAGTCACAGCTGGAGTATCTATCAGTAGCCTTGTGAAAAAAAAGAAATCACTTGTGTCCGCCCTGAAACATGGAGCAGCCAACAGAGGGTGGGGTTTTTCGCAGTTTCATAATTCTTTACTACTAGGGATTTATAGCTGACATGTTTCATTGTGTCTGAATGTGTGTTCATGTTTTTTTTTTAAACCTTAAAACCTCACTGGTCAGAACCTAAATGTCTGCTTTACTTTACAGTTCCTTAAAGAATATAGAGTTTATGTGAGGTTATGTTAAAACTCAACATCATAAAAAAGATAGTTAATGAGTTTCTCCTGCAGAAACATCCAACATTCACCCTGAATAATTTTATGGAGCTGTTATTTAGTAGATGATACTGTTTGAGACTCAGACATAAAAGTAAACACACAAAAAAACAAAAAAAACAATGATGTTATGCTAAACAACTTATGTGAACTCATGTAAACCCCATGTAAATTTGGACCTGTAACCAACCTTGCATGAATTTTGCTTCAGTCAAGAGATATGAAAAACTTTTACAGCTAAAGCTGTGATTAAAACGTAGCAATCTAAATACATTTATGGGATTAAGTCTCATAATTTACTTATACATATCGAAATATTATTTTTTTTTTGTAAAAGTTAAAATTATGTCTAAAACATTGGAAGTGATTTTGCTTGGTCTTTAAACTATATCTGTTATAAACTAATATAGTTTTACAGTCGTCTTAGTCTGCTTTTATTTTTTTTAATCTGCTTCTGTGCACGGTTGTTGCAGTGAGACCACTGGAGTTGTTTTAAGATACTTGGAATATCGAATTGTTCCTTTAATGTTAGGGCAGGTTGACTGGTTATATGGGATTCGGGATGAGGAGAAGAAAAATTAATGTGCCAAAGAGTTTTTCCAAAAGCAAATACACTATGTGAAATGTGCATCTTTGATTTCTCCTTATCAAAATACGTTTCGTTCTTTGTAATATTTTATTTATTGAGCACACTGTAGGTAACAAAAATTATTGCTTTATAGATTTTTAGTTCACCTTACTAGACCATTGCACAAGAAATAAGCTAATTAACAACTTGTCAGAAACTCTAAAAGATTGTTGGCAATGAAATTTAAAAGGTCTTTGCTTCACTTTCTGTGCGTATTTATCTTCCTAATTTAACAGTAAGCCTAGGTTTATTCACTAAAGCACAAAATTGTGGCATCTTTCGAAAGTAGTATGTTTCTTTAGTCATATTTTATGCTTCTAGAAGGAGTATGTGGGTAATAAGACATATAATTTGATATTGTAGCATTAATGTAATGATTTCCTAAATTTCAATGCAGATTCTAGATTTTTGTATTAAACATGGATAACATATAACATACATTTCTCTAAGCAATTGTTGGATTTAACATGATTTAAGTGAAAATTATAATAATTGAGAGTGCTGCATTCAACAAATGTACATTTTTGATGGTTTTAATAAGTTTAGTGATTTCACGAAAGTTTTTCTTCACTCTACTACGGTCATGCAATCGGACTCAGAACTTGCAAAAAATCTGATATAAATGCGCCATACTTGTATAAAATATTATGCAATGTTCCAAATAAATAAGCATCTTAAAATTCATGTAGCTCTGATATCCAGTTCTGGTTTTCATTGATAGCTACACCCTGGTAACACTCTTGCAGATTTATTATGATATTGCTGTTTTAGAGTGATTGTGGAAGCACCTGGGTTTCCCATCTATACAATAGTGACCTCGTGCTCACCCTTGTACAAGAACTGTCTAATGAATTAGGGTTTATAAGTGCATTCTATTTGTATTATTTATATATCCCTTGTTCATAAACCACAAGCTGTATGAACACCTGTATATGTGTTAAGTTAAATTGTTCAGATTCAAGACATATCTGATATCTGTGTTGTAGACTGAATATACAAAATAGCTTTTTCTAAAATCTGCAGCTTCTGCTGCTTCTGAAACCTTTCCATTAGTTTGTAATTAAACAGAAATAATTTGTTTGTAAACTTCCGCCCTTATTTTTATGGCTGTGTATAAAAGGGTTGGGAAAATGCTGCATCAGCCATTGTAAAATCTTAAATGACATTCGTCCATTGGGTTTAGCACTGCAGATAACCTGCTTTGGGGTGATAGGAATACTATCCAAAGATATGGCTCTCTGGTATGCATTTATGATTTTCCTACATGATAAAACCATAAATACCAAATGCCATTTGGTTTTGCCTGAACATTAGATTTATCTTATTACAAAGCAGGCTTGTTCTAAATGTCTCTGAACAAAAATGGAGGCAATTATACATTTTTTTACAATGATTAAACCCTACGGACCAAATATTATTTTGATTTTCCCCCAAGCTTTAGAGTCCTTAATGCACCAGCAAAGCCTGTTCCATATCACTAACCAAAAAATAGGAGGGATAAGCTTAAAAGGATAGTTTAGATGTTTTGCAGTGATGTCTGTTAAGGACGTTTTGACCAGACTTCATCTTTTCTGTTGGAGATACCTGTCTGATGTATTCACATCGTTGAAACTTAGATTCCTTTTCCAGCTAATGCATAAACAAAGCAATGTCAATATAAAGCAATCCTGACTTCAAAAATGTGTTAACGTGTTTTATCGATGTGGGTTCTTTTTCAAATGACAAGTCCTGCATATCTAATCGGAGTAGCTACCTGATGTTCAGGCTTTACATCAGAAGTTCCAAATCATATTTGTGGGCTACTATGCATGAACCTACGATGTTTGTTTAGTCAAGCAAAACACACTGTGTTAGCTCAAAAACTAATCTCTAGATTATAGATTGATAGAATGTGAAGTCCATTCTGAAATACTTCATGTTGTATAGGCGGTATTTTATGTCAAAACTAAAGCGGTAAAAGTTAGATGCAGAGAAAGCAATTAAGATCTGAAAGCAGGTTTTGTGTCTGCATGTCAAGTCATACCAAACAGGCCTCACATTGCTTTCTTTGGTTCCAGGATGAGGCTAGAGCCATTTAGGTCTACTGCAGATAAGATACTGATTGACCACAACCTCTGAAGGGAATAGTTTAGATTTTTTGAAGTTTTGTGACACTAGTATCACTACCAGTAGTCTTATCTGTTGTAGAAAGATGTCTTGACTTTTTTACAAAGGCAAAAGAAAGCTCAGAGCAATGATCAGCTGATTGACCATAAGACCTGGTAAAGTAAAAGAATGCACCATTTTTACATTTCTTTGGCCAATTAGACAGCCTATTAGATGTTAAATCAAAAGTTTATTTCCCTCCACTGCTGATACCACCACATCGACAAATTTAACAGTGAAAAAGGTGAATTAGAATAAATTTCGATTGTTCAAAAAAAATTATTTTTAATTTCTACGTGCCCTGCCCTAGAACAAGCCCAAGAGATTTTACTTCCACAAGTGGGGTGTTACAGTTTACAGTCCCACTTTACTTTATATATATGTATAAAACTTTAGTAGGAATTGCTTAGGATTTATGTCAGATGTAATTGACACTGAGATGGATTTGAAAGGAAAATAGGTGGGGGAAGAGGCATACAAAGGAAGAGGTCTATTAGATAGAGGGGAGAGTGAAGGATACTTAGAATACATAACAAAACCCTATAAATCTACATCTCAAAAAAGAAAAGAAAAAAAATTAGAAAACCATGAAATCACAATTAGAAACCATATTTGCATTTATAACAATAAAGACAACATCACAAACAAATTACAAATTAAATTAAATTAAGCCTAGTTAGTTTCAAAAAAAGAAAAAACAAAGTTAGCCTTACTAGTTATGTTTATTTAAACACATTGTAAAAAGGTTTTCTGTCTAATTAGATTATGTCATTAACTTGCAGTATTCACTCGTCCTGGATGAGCATGTAGCGATAGTGGATATTTTCCCTTGCGTTGTGTAATTAATATAACAGGATTCCCCCGATGCTGAGCAAGCATGTTGTGACAGTGGATTGGAAAAGTCCCCTTTAACAGGAATAAACCTCTGGCTGAACCAGAAACTACCTCTGTTTGAGTATCCATCTGCCTTGACCATATGGGAGATTCAGAAGACAGAGTAGATACATACACACACTAAAAAACACAGGAGCTCTGATCAAGGCGTGCTTTGTGTGTAGAAGAAACAAAGCGTTACTGACAGTAACATTAACAATATTTACTCTTTTATACCCCCTATCTGGGCAACATTTCCCCTATGATACATAAATTGACTTCTTTGTTTTAAGATATGTCATTGTAAGTGTAATTTTCTTTTCTGTCACCAGCCCAGAGATCCACAGACTTTTAACTCCAGCTTTGGATTTGTGAGCCCTTATTGATTTAGCTGTTTTATCTCTCTATTATTCTTTGTTATATTCATCTAAAGAAAAACTGGTAATAATGTACGAATGTGATCGTTTCCATTCATATATTTTTCACATATGTTGATGTTTAGCCTAGCTGTTTTACTTATGGATGTTTTAAAATCAATCTTCCAGGTGTTTCTATGACGTGTCAGCAGTAAATTAAATGCTTCAACGTGCATTCTCTCAGTCAAACCCTTAAAACACATGTAATCCTTTGTGACCTGCTGACCGACAGCGCTTGCGTTTGGGTTGTTGGGGTACTTCTCTCCAGTTGTAATTTCCTGACCCTGGGGAGAGTTGCAATTGCAATCAGGAAATATGGATTTCTCCTTCATTCTTCTTTGGAGAAGGAAGAGGAGTGGTGATGCTTGGGGCAGCCGTATACTCAACAAGCTTTAATCTCCCATCTGGATGTAATTTACTGTGGTTTACAGAAAAGCATTTTACTGTAATAGGGACCACAATTACCACCGGTCAGTCTTATCTTAGGACCTGTGTAGTATGTGTGTGGGTTTGCGTATGGGTACACGGTTTACTCAGTGGTTGTGTCTGTTTGTGTCTGTGTCTTTGGGGAGACATTTGTGCATTCATTAATGAACTCACACTAAGGAAGCTGTGTTTATCTAAATCAACATCAATATGGACCTTTACCTCTTCCATGTCTGTTAGCCCTGTTTGCTCTATAAAGACCCTTAGATCAACATTAAATTTACAGTACTTTTGCAAAAATATCCTTAGCCACATAACAACCACTAAATATTTGTATGTTCTGTTTTACATCAGCAGAGAGTAGAGAATAATTGTAAAAAATAAAAATAAAAATCGAAACGTGTAGCATACTGACCATCTTAACCATAAATAAAATCCACTGGAATCAAATGTCTTTAAGTCACCTAACAAGAAAGAACGTTTGTTTCAACTATAAATTTATCTCATTATAAAACCAATTGTGCTGTGAAGGCTTCAGGTAATTCTTAGAGGACATTACTGATAAAACAGCATCATGAAGACAAAGGAGATACACCAGACAAGTCATTGTTAACCTTGTGGGAAACTTTAGGCAGGGTTTGGTTTGCTGGAGATGCTGGAGAAAACTTGAGACTGGATTGACAATTGATTCTAGTCATCCTCATAAATGTGTGTTAATTAATTTACAGTCAATTATTTTTATATATATTTACCTTTAAAGACTTGTTTTTAACACATTCCAATTTAATCCAATGAAAACTACAGTCAAGTTCTGATTATTATTATAATCATTAAAGATGCTTTCTTTCTAATGAAACCCAGCTGAATACAATTGAGCCACTGGCATTATATGGATCTCCAAATTACAACTTTAGTATTCAGGGATCTGCCTGATAACAGATTAATATGTCTGTTTTTTAAATCCAGATTTTTTTTTTTAAATGCTAATCCTGATTACTGGAGTGATTGTTTTTAAACACTCACCAGGTTTTCTGTTTTGAAGTTTGTTGTTGAAGTGGCCTCTGATCATGAGCTCTGACCTGACCACTTCACAGACCCGCCTGCATAACGTCAAACCTGTAATGAAACTGCGGATGTTTTAGGTTCACGTGTCTCGTGTATATAAAACAGGGCCTGCTTTTCCTTACAGGGGTAGACAATATGGTTAATTTTCTTCAATCGCTATGTGAGGCTTAAAAACTGCTGTGGATTTGGTTGTTGTTTTAATGAACCTGGATTGTGATGGAGAGTTGAAGTCAAGATTTTAGCAGCCAGTTGCTGTGGTCTTGTGGGTTACGTTTTAGTCAATCTCCACAGATGGATTTACTGCTCTGTGACCCATTGACCTGTTAAAATTACAGAGATGTCTTAATTAGCCTTAAATTTTTCATTCCCGATACAATACCTGATATTTCAGTCTTCAGTATTGCCCGATACCGATATTGAGAGGGTACGATATCAGCATGAATGATACAGACTTTTATTACTTTTGTAGTGGGGAATGTTAGAGAAGAATACTTAATCGATTTACTTTTACTGATTAAGGTATTACATAAATATTAAACTATCTTAAAAGAAAGAAGGTTCTACAATTAAATGAAATAAAAATAATAAGTTTTGCAATGGTGACATGGATCAAACGTTGCTTGTGTTTTAAGTGCTGATATTGTAAATTTCCGATGTAAGTCGATTTAATCCAATATTGTTTTTTGGCTAATATTGCACCGATCTCATTATCGGTTAGGAACAACTCGAGTCTGAACCACGGGTGAGCACATCTGAGTAAGTGATGGTCTTTGATATGAGTCATATAATTTGCATTTTCAGTCATGTGATCTTGGTTAAAGTAGGAATGAGAAATAATAATATTGGCAAGACAAAAAGGAATTAAAAATATTGTACATATGCTAACGGGAAAATCTAACATTAATACTTTGCTTGAATCTACACTACATGAATTAGTTTAGGATTATATCCAATTAAACCCAGAGGACGCCAAGAACGCCAAGAGGACCATAAATGAACAACACTTCATGTATCTTTTATATGCATAGTGTGTTGTAAACATGTGCGTTCACAGCTGAAAGCGTATGTTAATGAAGTACAGAACCAGCCAATCACAGACAGAGGCACAAATCAATACCAGCAAATCTTTAGCAAGTGTTAGAAAGTAAAACAAAATGCAATTATTGAACAAAAGACCCACTTCAGTTATTTAGCTAAAGAATATGTACTTGAGTGTACAAATAAGAGTATTTATGTATGCATGCTAGAGCTGTCATTTCATTGAGTCATTATTAGCCCAAGTCTTGAGAACTGAAAACGGGGTTTCCCCAGATCTCTGCCAGTCTGTTTTTTCTCACTATAGAAATAAACATTTCTGCTGACGTGAACTGTGTTTTGGTTTAGGCTCTGATAAAATGTATGCCACAAAGCCCACTCAGCATGGTGACCCGACAACTCTGAAGTCATTTGTTTAAAGTCCAAGTAGAAGGAATCAAATAATATGGCTGGAGTCAGGGCAACTGCAGTTGATTTGAATACAGAGCATGCACGGCGTGTTTTCCAACTAAACGTTCGTATGTTTAAGCATTTGTGGCTTTGACACATGTCACATGTACTCAGTAAAATACATAAAACCCTGTCCCTAATTTTGTGAGATTAAATCGCATTGACAATGAAAACTAAGATACTTGTGTTTAAGAGATTTTTGACATAGACTGAGATGTTGTTGGCTTCTTTGCGATGAAAATCTTATATCTTATGTTTTATAAAATTCGTCCTTAGTTTTAGGTTGATGTCCTCATATCACCTTTTATCTCCTTGGGAGAGCATCACCAATATTCAATATTTTTATTTCATTTGTTGCTTAATTGTCACTATTGTAGTTATTTATTTTATTGTAAAATACGTTAGGCATTTGAGCCCTGGATAAAAATGAAGTAAAACATATTTATACCTGATTTACATATACTGTCTTATAGCAAACTGCAATTTTGACCTGTCAATAAGCAAAATATCCCTCATTCCTATTGTCAGTGTTTGCAATCCAGTGGGAAGGCGAGAACGACCTTTGATGTTAGCAAATTGTACTATGTCCTTCATTTTTTATGTTCTTTAAAAATAGAGTCCCAGTTACTTGGATCCAGTACTTGGTCAGCAGGTCGCCATTGTACCTGCTGTTGAACTGACCTCCTCTGCTTGACCCTCTAAACAGAAATATCCTTGAACCATTAAGCAGAAAGTCCGTCATGTTTAAGTTTTGCTTCCTACGCACGCCGCCCTGTCTGTGACAGATGGAATAAACAAGAAGGTTAAAGATGACGCAGTTCAGCTGTGCGGGACTAGAGAGTGATGATGTTCAGGGCCTCTGTGGCCTGACGGCAGGACCTCAAGGACTAATAGATGCTTGTAGTTAAACATGAGTACAGCAAGAACTCTAAGAGTTTAGGGAACACCTCACTTGAGCTGCTTTATAGTCTAACAGCCACTACTTTAAGTGTCTTTTTTCCTGTCCTTGAACTCTTTCACATCTTTAAACACGATAAACAAAAACCTTTATATAATATGTAAAAAAAATATATTGCATACTTGTATTCATAATTAGCCCCTCCAAGTCGCTTAAGTCAATATCTCATGGTTAACAGAAATGCGGCACTAAGGTCCAGCAGCACCAACACTGTGGTTTTTCCATAGTCCGTATTTATGTGGATGTCACTAAACCCGTTCACAAGAGCAGTCCCAGTGTTGTGGTGTTCATGGAAAGCGGACTGAAAGACATGAAACTGGTTGGTTTTGATATACAAATGTTCCAGCAGCTTCACTTATGAAAGGGAGAATGAAGATTGGCATGTCATTTTCCAACTGGGACTATTATTTTTTAGAAGTAGCTCAAGAACAGCTCTTTTTAAAACTGACAAGAGGAATAAGTTTACTTTTTGAACACATGAACGTTCACCGTGCTTATCCCGGAGGAGTGAATGCTTCAAGTCATTGACTATATTTAATCTTCTGGGTGCATAGATTTAAAACATTTTAAACTGTTTTTAATGATATAGATATGATCAGAATTAAGTAATTTAAATGTAGAGTACCTTGAAACTTTATGTGTTTTATGTTTGCGCTATATGAATAAACTGCATTCAAACAAACTAGATCAGTTACAATGACAAGCTTCCTTTCACTGGCATGTAAACTCCACACCTCCAAGATTTGCAATACATTTGTTAACTTTTGTACTGAGATACATCCATATTAAGCTCATTATCAACATTATGTACAATCAACACCAATTAGGACAAAATTGCACAGTAACACATTTACTACACTTACTAATTACCTGTAGTTTACTTCTGAAGACAATTGTTTCGTGCATGTAAGTTAGGGGCATCAAAGTAAAGGGGCAGAGCACAAATACTGTTCAGGTATCTACAGTAGATGTGAAATTTGAAAACCCTCTTCCTGCTACTGCATAATTGTGCACTCATTTGTTTTGGTCTCCTCTAAAAATTGAACTTTTTGGTTGTAATATGACAAAATATGAAAACAAGGTATTATAAGTGAACATAATGTGTAAGATGAACAATGTTTTGTAACGTTAACCATGATCGCATCTACTTTTAATTAGATTTGTACTGTTGGAGGTTTTTCTACTATTTTTTTTACCTGCATCAGAACAGGAAGCAAAGCCTTGCAATATACAGACAATCTATGCTTTATAAGTAGCGTCATAGAGAATCCTCGATCGTGTTTTTCCAGTTGTGAAGAAACTACCCAAAATTAAATGTTCAAAACATTTATATATATTCTATATATTTCTGTATTCGTGTAGCCTTTACTCCATTAAAATAACTAATTAAACTAAAATGATATTGAATTAAACGTAATTAATGATAAGTGAATCCTAAAAAGCCTAATGAGTGGAATGAGGTGAACGAGACACTAAAGCAGACAGAAACTTATCTAGCTTGTGGGATTTGTTTGTCAAAATCATTCATAATTAACTAATATAAAACGTAACTTTCCCACGATTGCTGACAAAGTTAATACTGCTTAGTGCATGAGGACTTAAAATCACTATCTGAAACGTCTCAGGGAACCTCTTAAATCACGACAGCAGCTTCTCTGACACTCGAAACACAACAGGCGTCAGAGACATGTTCTTGTTATAACAAGACTTAACCCACAAGTCCTTAAAGAGCAAGTGAGTCAAAGCCAAAAAACTCTTGTAATGTGTAGCAGCCTGATAAAACAAAAAAGGGAAAGAAAAAGAGTAAGATCTCTGAACCGATAATGAAGTTGTCCTATTCTGATGTTGCTATAGAGAATGGAAAATAATCAGTACTTGACTGAGTAGAAGTGACATTAAACAATAGCTGAAACTGCACCCTGAGACGTTCCCATGCAGGACATTAAAATACATTCACAGAGTGGAGCTCCTGTCCTGCTGTGTTTTTGTGCAACAGCAGACATGGTTCGTTGGACGGCGCTCTATAGAACAACGCTGCTGTCAGAGGAACAGCTGTACATGTCAGCCAGATGATGAGCTGCTCTGTCTAAAAGAGGGTGAGGCTTCATCTGTTCCCAAAAGCTCCTGGGTGACTTTGTGAAAGACTCCTGGAGGAAATGTCATAGGAAATATTTTTGTACATTTCTTACTTATTTCGCTAAAAGCTTAAAATGCGTCCCTTAAATGTTTTGCGAGCTGGAATTCATCATCATCGAATCAGGACATTCCTCTTAAATCATGTTAGCTGACTTTGGCGGTGGGCTGACAGATACCATCCTCTTCCACAGTCTTATTTTGGTTCAAAACAGGAAGAGGATGCATTTTATTCTGTGAACAGATGATATGAAAACAATTCTCAGATATTGCATAACATTTTTCCATGGATCAGAGAACACACTGACTGTTTCAATTAATTAGGTTTGTGTCACAGAGAAAAAAAAAATCAAAACCATCTTTTGTTATGAAGAAATGTGGAAGCAGGTTGTCTTCCATCTGTCCTGTATTTTAGCTGGAGGGTGTTTTATCTAACTTAGATTTCCCTGCCTGAGATGGAGTCAGTGGAGGTTTTGTGTTTTCCCAGGCGAATGAGAAATGTACTCTGTTTATCAGGGAATGATGGGAAAAAATCAAGACGGAGGAGGAAGCCATGAATGGGAAAATAAATAAAGAACTGAATCTTACTCCGCAGGAAGAAGGATTTTGAACCTAAACAGATGGGTATACTATGTAAAATGTCAGTGAGTATCTGTTGCTTGTCAAAAAGATTCAACCCATACACAGACAGTGAGAATCCCTTTTAGGTTTATGTAGTACCACCTATCATCAGCATCTTCCACTCTTGTTTTTTTTTTTTTTTTTTTTAACAAAATATTTCTCATTTTATTTTTATACAGACAACGAACATTGCTAAATGTACATTCAAATCTGTCAAAATTTTAGATTTGAAATAAGTGACTTATTAGGAAACACAACCTGTTTTTTGGCTACCCAGGGCTCTTATATTTATAGTTTAGCTGTGAAAATGAACCTTCTGTTAGACCTGGTAATTACATAAACACAGTCTTAAATCCTTGGTGTTTCATTTGGAGTTGACCATTGTAATATACTTTATTTTGGAAGTATTTTAGTATTACATTTCTAAAGACCTGCAACTGTTACAATTTCCTCCTGCATCGATTGTAAATGTTATGCTCCGTTTTACCAGCCTGAACTGCTGCCCCTCATATTAACTGCCTCACTTCCTCAGGTCAGTGGACCAGATGCTTTTAAAATTTACCACAGACAATGCAAACTCAGATGTGACGCACTGTTTCTGCTGCAAAACAATGATCGACTTTTTTATTACATTTTTTAAACATTCTACTCCCAGAGTTTATTGTATATCACCTGATTTTGATTTCTTGCTCTAATAACCAGTCTAGTTTTTATACTTTAGAAGTTTTAATTGATTTTTTTCCCTGTTTTGCAGACTTTACCCATGCCAGACACTAACAGCACCTTGGACGGTAAGTATTCTATTTTTTTTTTGTAAAACCTTCAAATCAGTTAAGAAAAAAAAAACTTTTAATAATTACTTCACAGCTAATAACTACTTACAAAATTTAATTTTCTTTTTTTTGTTTCACATGTTGCTATTGTGTTGTAATGTTTAAGTCAACATGTCCTGTCTGTAAATTCTTATTCTAGTTTCTACCTTTACAATACTATTTGTCCCTGTTTGCTCTACTTTTATGCTTATAAACTATTATTATAACGATTATTTCTCTTCAAAGTCATGTTTTGTATAGATGAGATCTGAAAAAATTATTCTAAAAATGCAAATCTCACAATCAAACCCTGCATAAAATCTTATTTTCATTTAATTTGTTTTTGAATGTAGTGTTTAGTTTGGCCACTTAAATCTTGACATTTTAGTTTATTGCTGTCTGAAAACCACAGTTCCTTATCATAAAGTAAACATCTGAAAAATACTTTGAGTCATCATCTGTCCAACCAGTACAGATTTATGCATTATTGGTCATAAACAACCAGTTAAACAGCATTTCATAAATAAAATAACCCAAAGCTACATATAAGTGAATGACTAAGTATACTCTGTTGTTTCATTAACTGAATAAAGTGTAATTATGCAACAGGAGGAAGATCTTACATGTCCTTCTTTATAAACCTGATCTGAACGGACACTACAAAGCATCCAGACCCAGCATACCGTAAATGTGTTTCTGCTTCAAACTCAGTTGTTTTTGCCCTACATTGTAGGGATGTGAGGTGAATGACAAAGCTCAGACGTCCTGACTATTAGTCTGCAAACCTGATTTGAATCTAAACAATTACTGGGCTTGCCTGAGCTAAAAGGGATTAACCAACTTCTGACCTTCTCTCCTCACATCCTTTCCCTCCCTCACATCCCTATAAATTATTGCTGCCAAAGTAGAGGTAAACTGCAAGTTATATACTTGCACAGCTCCCATGTTGGGAATATATGTAACAGAAGAAAGTTTAGATAAGCAGAAGACACACAGTTGAATTGAGCTTTCGTAAACTGTCCCTTTGCGTTGTATTACAACATCACAGTTCACGGCCTCATCTCCCGACCGTGGATGCATCCCCGACCGTCTCCTCCCAGTCCGTCTTCTTTTATAAACAGCTGTTGTGGTGTCGGGCTCCAGTTGGTGACCTTTGGGGGTCATTGCAGTCCCAGAGGTGCCTGCTGGGCCGTCCAGCTCCAGTTCCAACAGGGGTCTGTTCATGGCCATGTTCCCACTGTTTGTTTTCTCTTCCTTCTGTGTTTGGCTATAGTCGTCTCTGTTCTTCTACTCCCTCTCCCCTCTATCCCTGCAACTAGGACACTTTCACACATGTATTCCCACAGGAAAGTGTACTGCACATTGTAAAAATGTTTTTTCTGCATAAGGAAAACAGGATACACTGTATATCACATCTGGCTTTAGGTTACTATATACATCACATGAGCATGTCATTATTATCCTGTTCAAGTAATTGCTCATACCATTTGTGTACAAATAAATATAAACTAATAGTGTAGTTTATTTACAATATATCTAGTAATTTTCTCTCTAATTAAACATCTTGGGAATTTTCTCTGAGTGGTCAGATTCTGCATCTATCTGTGAACAAAATGTTACTCCAAGTAGGCTTATTCTCTTGTTTTTCCCCACAGTTATGATGTTTCAAGAGGTGTGGGGTCGCAGCTTCTGTAGGACTATGGAAAAGCTGGTAGAAGTTGTCCAGGAATACCCAACAGAGGTGGAGCACATCTACAGCCCCTCCTGTGTGCCTTTGGTGAGATGCGCCGGCTGCTGTGGGGACGAGAACTTGGAGTGTCATCCCACTGAAACCTCAAATGTCACAATGCAGGTAGGAAACCCTCCAAAAATGTTTAAACTCTATTTTTTTCCACAATTCTACATTGCTTCACATTTTAATGTATTTTAAAGGATTATAGTTTATAGACCACAAAAAATCTGATGACAATTTTGATCATGAAAATGATGCATGGTCTTTACATTTTTTTGTATTTATCTGCTTTAATTTGAATACATCCAGGTAAAACCCTGTTTGACAAAAGAGTATTGAGTGAATACATTTCTTCTCATGATAAGAAAAGTGATTTATTGTCACGATAAACAAACAAATTATGATGTTTGAAAACTCCAACAACTGTCTGCATTATTTTTACTTTTTCCCAACGTTTGTTCCACTAAAGCTTTTATATGTAAAAAAACAAACAAAAAAAACTATCAATAAAATCTTTGTCTCAGAGAGCAGGATTTGTGTTGGCTTATTATTAGTGTTAAAAATAACAAATTTAAAAACAACCACAGGTCACGTTGGGGAAAAAGCAGACATATAGATGAAGTCACTCTGCTCAGATTAAACATTTCGGCTGACATCTAAAACTATTACCACATTTTACATTGAACACGCACTCTGCACCTCGAAACACCTTCTTCTTCAGGAAAGTGAACCTGGTCATTAGGAATATGTGGAGCTGAAAAGAGGGCAATCCTTAAAAAAAAATTTTTTTTATTGCTCCGAGACTTGATACTTGTGGACAATTACCACTCAGCAGGACAAAACTGTAAACATAAACATACAGAAATCAGATAAAATTCAGTAATTATAATCAACTTTATTACAAGGCACTTTAACGCAAGCCAAAGATGAAACAAACAGGCTGAACATTAGTGATGAATAAATTAAGGATAAACATCAAAGTAAAGTGTCAAAGCATAGCATGGAACAATGTAGGTTGTCTGGAAACCCAATGCAAAACACTATAAAGCAAAGCAGTAACACAGATAAAGTCAATACCAATAAAAGTTGACTAAAAGAAATGTGAATTAAAGGCCATTTTGCACAAAAGAATGGCCAAAATCTCAGCCTCCTAATAAGCATAGTTGATAGAGACATACCATAAATGTCTAGCAGCTGTAATTGAGAAAAAGGTGGTTCTACTCTGGGATTATTTTTAAAAATGTTGAAAACCATTTTCTCACCATTCCCTTTTAACACATTTCTGTTTGTCACAAAATCTTTCAAGTTTAAGGACTATGGTTGATTTACAAAGGCATTGTCTCGTTCTAATCATGTCTTTTGATTGTGCTAAACAGCTGTTGAAAATCCGGCCATCAGAACCAGGTGAAGAATATGTTGAGATGACCTTTGTGGAGCATAAGACATGTGAATGTAGGTAAGAAAACAATAATAAGATATCAAAATTTGTAACATAAAGCACAAATTTACAAAAAAGAAAAACAAAACTGTTTTTTTTGTTGTTGTTTTTTATAAAAGCAGAGACAAGCCATACAGGTTCTAGTTTCTCTTCGGGAACTTATATTATTCTCGCCAACATAAACTCCTATTGATTATTAAAGTTACAACCAGAGGCGAAATCACACTGCAAAAGAGAGCAATCGCTTTAAAACAAAAGACATTAAACAAACAACGTTCATTTAGCTTTTCTGCACTTACGATCCAATGGCAAGAGGCGCTCTTTCCATTTTTGGGCATTGGATGGATGGATGGATGAATGGATGGATGGATGGATGGATGGATGGATGGATGGATGGATGGATGGATGGATGGATGGATGGATGGATGGATAGATGGATAGATGGATAGATGGATAGATGGATAGATAGATAGATAGATAGATAGATAGATAGATAGATAGATAGATAGATAGATAGATAGATAGATAGATAGATAGATAGATAGATAGATGCGCTGTTGTTTCAGAGTTAAATTCACAATATGGATATCTAAGTGGAAGCAAGCATGATAATAATAAGAGAGAAACGGTCCAAGTATATTTTTAATTTGAGACCCTTTCAGTGAAAGGTGTCAGGGATTATTAATCACAGGTAATAAAACAAAAAAACAAAGAGAAACACAGAGAGGGAATAAAAGACTGTTATTGAAACTGAACACCAGATTACACCGAACAAAGCCACGTTACCACGTCGTACACAATATAGCCATGTTCTAATTGCAAGGTAAAAGGTAAAATAGTATTGCTTATTCATTTTTTTACCAATGATGTGTAACATGAATACTTTGTACTCAGAAACTTCTCTTGGTGATTCCTCTGTTGTTCTTAACTATCCGGAAAAACTCTCGATCTCAATGTGACAGTTTGGGTTACACTGTTGAAATATGGACATATTAGGAAATTTATTTAAAAGCATATATTTATACTTGCCAGAAGCTTCTTTATGGTGACAAAATGAATCTTCAGATGGTGCAACTCATTAGAAGACATTGGATCAAAAATTTGTAGGGTATATGTATTTTGTTTGTGCCGATCTAACTTGGACCTTTTGCGGATAAGAGAACATTTGCAATAATTCCAAATAATTGCACCCAAACCTTGTTTTTAAAAATGCATTTTATGTATTATGATTAGGCTCTATGAAAATGAACAGATCAGAGGTATTATTAAAATCCCCAAAGCAATATGATATTCAGGCTGTCTAAAAAGATTTAAACCTCTCATTAGAACTGTACTTCATAAATTATATTGGGTGTTTGATGTTCAGTACAGAGAAGCAGTACAGAGGCCACAATGTCGTCTTGCTGAAATAGGTGCCCAGTTTAAATCCCTCCCAAGGTTCTTTCTGCTTGGAGTTTGCATGTTCGTCCTATGCAAACATGAGACTTTAGTGGGTGCTGTCACTGTTCAAAAGCATTAACTGGTCTCTCTAAAATATACTTATTGATGACTGTATGTATGGTTGTTTGTCCTGTGTGTCCCTGTGTTCCTCCGTGACTCCGCCACTACCAATTCCAACTGAAGATTGGCACAAACCCGCCCAGAAACCCAGTTGCACAATATATAGCGAATTACTTGTTTTAAATTCTGTCCCAGAATCACCATCTATTGTTTAAAAAAATACCTCCAGTTGAGATAACCTAAACTTGTTTTAAATTTACCATTTAGTCTCGTAGAAATGTGTCAAAGAGGAACATTAAACGGGGAAACTGAAAAAAAAAGGTTGTTTAGTGACTCAATAGTGGTATAACCATAAAAAGTAGCTTTACCTTTCCTATTAAATAAATAAAAAAAGACGAATTATACTATCACATGTACGTTTTAGACCAGTTTCATAATGCCTTTAAGTGACGATAAATCACAGGTTTATTTATGCTGTAGTAATTCATTGACTCTTTCTCCTCAGAGTGCGGAAACCACTGGTGAAGGTTGGAAGGTAACAACTTTCTTCTGAGATCAATGATTAAATGTAAAAACATTCAGACAATCGGATGATTCTGGATGATTGACTATTTGTATTTTATAGGAAAAGGCAACGAGGAAGAGGAAGAAAGAGAAAGGAAAGACAAAAAACAAAAGAGTGTGAGAGGTAAGGACACCCTTTCACTGAGGTATCAAACTGCTGTCAAAGTCAATAAAAGGTGCAATATTTTTACCCCTGTTGCCCTGCAGATGCCAGATTCCTCGCAGGTAATTTAGCGGCCACCCAACTTCTGTTGCAGCGTGGCTGAATATCTATCTGCAGCCTGGTGACAGCACGAAGCGTCTCCTACACTCATCTATCGAAACCCGTGTGTCCGCTGCAAGAGACTCCAACAGCTGGGTTGGTTTGCTGACACGCTGTCCTGATGACGGACAGGGTGTCTGCAACAACGAGGTTCAGCAGGACGCGCGTACCGATTGGTGGAAAACACTCACCAGTGGACATCCCTGGGAGCCAGTGCAATGTAGAAAAGAACAGACTCATGTCTTGATCTTCCACTTGACATTATTGTGTCAGGTTTTTTAAGTTGTCAGGTTTTTTTTCCGTATTTAAAGATGGTTACACATGTTGGATCTTTATATTTATTGTTAAAATACTTCGACCAGCAATCTTAAACAAGTTTGTTATTCTTTGCCAAAACTTTATGACATTATTGTATAGGTGTTTTATTCTGACTGAGTGTACGCCTGCTTGGTACATGCAACAATGATATGTCTCCCTCTAGTGTTTAAAGTTTCCTAAAGGGTTGTAGAATGAGTTGACGCCATTAAAACATTCCTGAATGCCGCTTTCAGAACTGTCTCAGCACCCTCCACCTGAACAGGAACGAAAGTTAAGTTAGTTTAAGTTAAAAGTAACACTGGAAAACCAAAGTCACCATTAAACATGGAGCCAGAACCTTCATAAAGTTTGACCTGAACTTGATGAGGCCAAAGAGGAAGCAAGAAAATTGAATCTTTTTTTTTTTCATACCCCATTATTTGTAATGTGGTTCTGATGCATTTCAAAGACACCTAGAAAACCATAACGGTCTGTATGTTGTTTCCCCTCTGCAGACACAACACTCCCTTACTCTTGCTCCACAGGTGACTTCCTGTGTTTTTTTGCTTTTTGTAAACAGAGTGGTACTGGAATGACCATTCAAGTTTGTTATGTAATATCTTTTTGTATTATTATTATTCATACACCAAACAAAGAAAATCTATGAAAATGCAGAAATATTTTAGCCATTATATTATTTTTATTTCATTTAAATATTTATTTTGTAATAAAATTCCTATAACTGTCGCTGTATTATGTTATTTGTGTTTATTTACTCACATCTATTATCATTTTTAATTTTGTATTATAAAGGAACATCTTTAATTGTTGAAAATACTGAAAAGGTAAAAAATGGTTTGTCACTCGTGTCTGAAGATAAAACAGAATTATTATATCACGTAAATAATTTAAGCTCTTCTTAAACTGAAGTGATGCAGAATTTTAGGAAAGTAATGCTTCATTACAGAATTTGCTGAATTAGAAATCCATAAACTTTTGGACAATTTATTCTCAAACTGTTGATCAGACACGTTTTGGATTTTGGGAAACCTAGATGTCTGATTTAGAACCCTTTTCACCCTTACACATAGGCTTTAACAGCGGCTTTAAAAGACGTACAGGAGCTAGTTTATACTGTTAAAACCCAAGTGAAGGAATAAAATCCTCAAAAACACATTGAAATACAGGATCTAAAGCAATATTCAGGTGTTTATCCTTTGGTTAATCCGTGCCCATACAAAACTAGTTTTAGTTATGATGAACAACCAGGGAAGCTTGGTTAGTGTAGTTTTTGCAAGGTTGGCTAAAGAAACAAGGCGAAGCCTTTACAGGAAATGATTACCTGTCCTATTCTGTGCTGGATGAGTATCAGCTGGCTCATTACCTCTGACTTTGGGGCCACTCAGCTCCAGGCTGGAGCAAGCATAAGGGTGTGGCTGAAGAAACTTCCATGTTTCTGTTTGGTGAATCTATGGTTCGACAGATTTCCAACATCAGAGATAAATGGAACATAGCGTTTTTCTCTTTATAGTCTTTCTTTTTATGTTAATCTTCTTTTCCTCTGTAGTTGAGTTCTTTATGTTGGCACAATATTATCCATCCATAATCTGATCCCACTTCTTGCTGCAGCTTTGCAGGGGCAGGTGCCTGTGTCCAGCTGTCATTGGGCGAGAGGGAGGGTGCATCGTTTAATTATAATTTTCAATAATCAAAATAAGATAATTGTTAATACTGACTTCAAAAACACTTTATTAATTCCAAGGGTAATTTAAGAATAATTGTGGCTCATATTAACCAGATTTGTTTAAGGATTTGTTGCAGATGCGGATGGTCAAAGGTATGGATGATCTCCTCAAGCAGTCTGTATTACTGTGGATCATATTAAGCCTTTGATTGAAGAAATCTGTTGTGGTATAAAACTCTTATGAAACGTATGCTCATAATGAAAAGGTTATTTTCTGCATATACACCATATTCTTATACAATTGATATTTCCTGCAGATCATTCACATTGTTTATTTCTGTATATATTTTGCTTGAGATTTTATTTTATTTTTTATTTTTTTTGCACGGCACTGAAAGGAGTGGTCCTCCAATCTCGTTGTACAACGTGTATAAGGACAATAAAAGGCATTATATTATAATATATTATATATGATATTATATTATATTATATATGATATTATATTATATTTTATTTTATTATATGATATTATATTATATTATTATGTTATATTATATTATATTATATTATATTATATTATATTATTATGTTATATTATATTATATTATATTATAATATTATATTATATTATATTTTATTACATTATATTATATTATATTATATTATATTATATTATATTATTATATTATATTATATTTTATTTTATCATATTATATTATATTATATTATATTATATATGATATGATATTATATTATATATGATATTATATTATATTATATTATATTATATTATATTATATTATATTATATTATATTATATTATATTATAT
>JAVLVB010000602.1:311956-348380 GCA_032876305.1 Orestias chungarensis
TATATATATATATATATATATACATAAATATGTAAAAGTTTATTTGTTCTATAAGTTTTTTTGTTCGAAAGATAACAGCTAAAGCTCTATTTTATTTTTTTTTAGACATGCACTTTGGTCTTTAAGTATTTTCATGTTTGTGCTTTATACGTCTTTTCTTAGATTTCATGCATTTATATTTCTTGTTAAAGAAAACTGAATGCGATGAAGGTACTCCAAAGATTGATTTATTTATTATTTTCCTTCTTTGTGTGTGATCTGTTTGGATGTCACTTTCTGAATCGCTGTACGACGTAAAGACTTTTATATGTGGAGTTTACAGTCTTTTAAATCATTAGTTGTAATTCTGATTCATTATTTAAATGACTTATTAGTTTTTATCAAGGTTTTAATTATATTTAAAGTTTAGTAAAATGGTTTTACTTTTATTTTTTTATTCTTTTATATATTTTTTTCTATTTTTGTCTGGTTGTGGGACACGTGCAATCTGTACCTTTTTATACAAGCTCGAACCGTTTTGAGACCATTTCTTCTTGTTACCACTCTAGCTAAGAATGTGTCATTATAAAACATCAAATGAGATACAGCTTTGGTGTTGTTTTGAATCAGTCAAACTTTTATTGCGATACACAAACAGGTATGTCAAATAATTCTCTAAAAATATGCTCGAAATACCAAAAGGGCTTTAACATTTGACTAAAAGTCAGCAGCAGAAAAAAAAAACTATGGCAAAGGGAAAAGATACCAGATCTTCATCTATAATCATGGCACATTGTGAATATTACCCTGGATGTTATAGTTTTATTCTCTCTCTACATCTTTTATTTAAAAAACAAAACAATCTCATCAGTGTCAGTTAATTTGAGTTAAAAGTGTAACTAGCCTCAATTTACAGGGCAATACTGGCTGTTTATGCTTTACTGGTAGCCCTTAATTAACCAGAAAAAACTGCCTTACTTTCCTGCATTTTAGATTAAATACTCAAATATGCATTTAAAGAGGATCGGTCATGTAAAAGGCTGTCTATAAAACGCAAAGCCTTTAGCAAAAAAAAAAAAAAAAAAAGCGTCCTTATTCAAACCTATAGTAACGCTTGGAAAGCCTCTAGGTGTAAAACAAAGCATCCGCCTTGTTTATTGTAATGGTAAATTAAAAACAAATGTGCAAAAAGGCCTAAAAAATAAATCATTTACAGGAATATTTCAAAATGTCTTGAGATTCCGGTGTATCAGCCAGGAAGATGCTACTAGGAGATGACTCAGTTAAAAATAAATGTTTGACTTAACAACTTGCCACCATGCAGAGTCGCCAGCATGATAAAGGAGGTAAAACGTTCCGATAACAACAATTAACCATTTATTACATAACAAACCGTTTTTGTTATGGTTATGATGTGCTGAAATAGTGAAAGTTTACCATGAACATTGTTCTTTGATTTATACTGAGGTTTTTTAGTTTTTTTTTATAACAAATGAGATTGACACGTATGTGGGTGAAGCCGACTAAGGAGGAGGATCCGTGGTGCTGCGGCCTATTTCTCCTCTGAAGGAGCCGATAACCTTATTAGTCTGCATAGCTTCATAAAACCATGCCATCCTAAATAAACTCAGCCTTCTTCCACTCCCATCTCAGTTGTAAGGCCTTCGAAAAACCTGTGGGTTTGAGATGAAGAATAGAGCATAGTGAAAACAAACAGGATTGGTCCAGGAGAGGTAGCATTATTCTGAAGTCTTCAGTATACGATTATGTTATTGCAATGATGTTGAATTTATTATTTTCTCACACATCTTTACCAAGACTTTGGTTTTGTGTGGACAAACTAATGATTAGATGATGATTGCTTTTCATGACAGAGTACTTTATTTTTCCTAGTACTATCTTTAGCAATGCCTCTTTAAGAATGAACCTTTAAACTATGTCCTTATGTTATATTGCTTCTATGGCTGCCACCTCTAAGAGGATGAGGCTATTAGCTACTACACTGTACGTTTAAAAAATAGTAAAGCATCCAGATAGATTGAAATTAATTTCCACCTGCCGTAAATGCCAAAAATAATCTACAAGGTGAGCCTCTTGGTTGACCTAGGAGAGGTTTTTACCATGAGATAAAGTAATTTGTCAGTCTTGCTTAAGTGCATCTGTATCATCAGAGTATGGCTCCACTGTTTGCACGGGCAGAATAAGGCCAAGGATCCAGCGGGCTCCAAAAACGTCCTTGAGGTTTGCTCTCCAGGGGCTGCGATTTTCAACCAGCTCCCCTCTCTGCATCTGGCACCAGGTCTGCCCACGGGCCACCAGAAGGACCTGCTGGCAGCAGAAACCTGCACATACCAAGCCGATGCCCAGCCACACGTAGAGCATCAGCACCAGGAAGAGCTGCAGGCCTGAGATTGTCCCTGTGAGAGCGAGGATGGCAAAAATAAAATAAAATCAGCAGCAAAAACCAGTAAAAGTGGATATTCACTGGATTTAATTGAAAAAACACAACTCACCCGAGAAGAAGTAACCGGTAGAGATAGGGAGGAGGGTCAGAAAGGTCAACGGATTCTCAAAGGAGAGCGAATACTGAACTGTCAAGAAGGCCACACCGAGAACCAAGGAGTACATGCATGTGCACGATGTGTAGATGCAAAACATAATGAAGTAGCGCATGTTCTTATTGCCAATGCAGTTTCCGGTGAAAAAACAGTGGTGGTCCCGCCTGAAGATGACCTTCCTGCACAGTTTGCAGAAGTGACGGCCATTCAGGAGGTAGTGAGCATCCACTTTGTCCGAGCAGTGCGGCGAACACACCGGCACCGCCGTGTCGTCAGCACTCTCTGCCGGATATTTAATAGTCATGACGTAATTTCCCAAAGCGTTAAACATCAGAAAAAGGAAAACAGCCACGTGAAGAGTTGTGTAGCTCCTTAGTGACGTGTCCCGATTGGGGAAGATCGTCGGGATGAAGAGGCAGACGTGTAAAATAAACGTGACTGCTGTGGCCACAAAGAAGTATGCTGGCGCTACGGCATTAAGCAGTCTGAGCTTTAGCATTCTGGTGAACATCTCTGAGTGAGAGCAAAGCAGACAATAAATACAACAAATCAAAAATAGTTGTCTAGTAAATAACAGAACAACATAGCAAGAAAAATATTCTGTAAATTCTGAAAGTATGATGAACATTTTATAACCCTAAATATAATCCAGTGATGCCAATTTGCCAGATAGGACAGGAATTAAGCTGTTGAGTAGCTGAAAGCATCCTCGGTTAATTAATTAAACAATGCCATAAAATTTTATCATGTCACAAAACACTTTTTCATGCAAGTAAGATATAAAAAAAACAGCCATGAGATGACTACATATCTACTAATTAATGGCTTCATAACGTAATTGCAGGCTGAGCAGGTAAAGTGTTAATTAGAGAAGCAGACAAGAGAGCTGCATAAATCCTAATCTTATGTGGGAGAATATGTTGACAGGACATATTTTAGTTACGGACGTGTGTCAGGAGGAATGTCAAGATAAATTTGCCATGTAAGGGACACTTAAAATATGTAGAAAATTATGTTCCAGACAAATAAAACCAAAAGTTAGGTTATTGGTCTATGTGCAAAACGTGTGAATTTTATGGATCACTGATTTTGCAGACACTGCACGCTGGAGAAAAAAAACATGCCTCTACTATGAACCTCAATCGAGCTAAATAGAGTCAAGTCTGGAAGAAAACGTGTTTGTGGCTGCAGGACTGGAAATTAGTGTTTAAAATGGTCCAGTCAAAGTCCAGACCTCCATCCAAATAAAAAAAAAATCTGTGTCAAGATATGAGAATTAAGCCCTTTGAAAAAAAAGAATTTGAGAATATATTCCAATTTTAGATGCAAACACCAGGTAGAGACAAAACTACAGCTGTGTGAAAATGGTTTTACAACACAATAAAAATAAATTCTTAATTGTTTTTTTTTTTTTTCTTTTAACTTCACTTATATAGTTTATATATGTGACAGCAGCTGTTATAAAGGAATTTGCCCACTGGGGGAAAATATGGGATGTTCCTATTCTATTCTATTCTAAATGCAAACTATGTTTTTTGGGGTTTGTAACGAGACAAATTGTGAGAAAACAGTATAGTATAACAAGCAATTAAAACGGTAACAATTGTTCAGGCAAATCTTCCATTTAATTTGAAATGCATGTTGTATTGAGATTCATCAAAACAATTAGAAACAGAAAGATTATGTTTAAATTAAACCATTTGAGTTTTTTTGTTCTGTTTTTTGTACAAAAATCTGTGTGAACAAACCACAACTCTGGGAAGAAGAACTCATTTCTGAGCAAATTAGGGTCCGGGGACTCTCAGGTCCCAATGAGGATGCTAAGAATATCTCATTCGTGTTTCAGAGAGCTACTGACCTAGAGCAAAACCTTTATAAATAAAAACCTTCAGATTAAAATTAGAAACTTTAAGCGTAAATGAATCTTAAAAGTATAAAGAGAAGCCATGTCTGACGGACAGCATGTAAGCTGCATTTACGTTTTCTAACTCCCTACAGCAGGCTCAGTATATTTGTCTCTGATGACGACAATCACTTTGTTTTCCCCTAATTTATCTCCTTGGCGACAGATGAGCCTACCTGCGGCAGTCGGTGCGGAGGAGCTGTCCTTTCAGCACCACGGAGCCCTGCTGCCTCTTCCTAACACAGACAAGAAGACGTCTTTATTCCGCCACGCTGTGGACGGTCACCACTGGAGCGCCCCCTGCTGGTTCGGATGCGTCCCCTCAGCCAGCCATTCCTCTAAACTTCACTAGCTTTTTCAGTTTATGAACACCTTTTAAGAGGGTCTGCATGAAAAATTACTTATGAATCTATGAATCGTTTCATTATAATACAAACGTTTAACAGAATCTCAAAGTCATTTTGTTGACCTTAGTAAAGGTATTTTAAAAATACATTATATGTCTGCCATCAGCAGCCATTCTCATAAATTATTTTATTTTTTAGGACATATTTGATTTGCTACTTGAAGATCTACAGTGCCACAAAATTGTTGGTTAACATAAATAAACTATCACATTTGTTTTGCATCTATTACCACTACTGCTGATAATAATAATAATTTGTTTGTTCCACATTCATTGCATTTATATAGCTCTAATTTTTATATGACATTATGATTAGTTAATATCTAAAGCAATTACTTGCTCTGCCTTTTACATTTGGTGGTGATGGTGGATCAGTGGGCAGAGAAGTTGTGATACAATCTAAAGGTTGTGGGTCTTGTGCCATCTCCCTCCTCTCAGACGTAGTTATGTGACTAAATTCAGTATTATAAACAAATAAATGCTCACAACACTTAGTTGTAGAAGGTTTGGAAAACAATGTATTTTTAAATTACCATCATACAACTATGAAATGCTTTATGTTTGTCAATTAAATATAACCCAACAAAAGGTAAGTCTGTGGTAGTAATGTGATGAATTGTGGGAATGTTTGAGTACATCAGCAAGGATTGTGTGAGAAATCATGATTCAACTGACACAGTAATAGCTCAACTTGACTCGACATGGATGTTTAAAGTACATTTTAAACATCTAGATACAAAAAACACTCCGATACTCCAGTAGGTGGCAATCCAGCCTCAGTAATGTAGCCTCATTAAGAGAGCTTTCAGGTTAGGAGCCCTACAAATGGAATATTGCATTGCCATCAAAGCAAGATTAAATCACCTTGGATACAAGACTGCTCTCTATTCTTACACTCAAGATACAAGTTCATACACCAACATACTTTGAGTCTGGAGAGCCCTTTCAAAAACCTAAAGTAATACCTCATCAAAAACTGATCAGAACACAAACAGCTTCTTTGTCTTGTTGTTCACAGAAAATAACCTACCTCAATTAAATGTTCCTTGTACAATCTTATATTTTATATATTTTAATCCCTCATCAGTCATAGTTACCTAAGAATGTTGTTAGATTTTATTTTATGTGTCTACAAAGTTTTGTTTTATCTGCAATTGTGTTAGATGAACATACGTCCTTCACACACTGTATGAGCGTGTGCAATTCTTCACCATTAATTTCTAAAAGTTTTACAACTTTAATACAAATATACGACTCCACCATCCTCTGCACAGTAATAACTTACATGAGAAACTGTGATGAATGTGATGCAAGATCATCAAAAATGTTATCACTGATTCTACAGCAAAATTGTTTTGTTTTGTTATTTTCATTACATTTATTTTTAGATGCAGACAAACAAAGTACTGTATATATTGCATTTATCATACTTCCTATTCTCAGGTAGTTTGTCAACACATCTGCGCTTAAGTATTAGATTTATTTTAGGAGTTAGATGCAACGTATCAAATTAGAGCAAAAATGTTAAACTTGCTTCACGGCTCATATTTTCTTATATTAGCTCCTTTTGTTGCAAGTTATCTCAATTCTGTGAGTCAGCATCTGCAAAGCAGTGACAGACACAATTAGACAGATTTAAACATACACAGACTCTGTAAGTGATTGCTTTAATTGATTCTACAACCATTTCATTTTAGGGTCTTGGGATGAGATTTATGTTTCCAAAAGAAATATTAACTTTTGTGAAGTCTTGATGAAAGCTGCTTACATGGTACAAAACCTCCTCCTTGTGCCCTATCAGCATTAATGAGGATATAAAATGTTCCATCACAGGATTAAGAAGATCTCTTAGATCGACAATACACTGATTTGTCTGTCAGATTATTGGCTGAGTTGAAAGGTTTAATGAGACTAATGGGTCTGGCTTGAGATGATGGGTTCATAGACCCTCTGATTTGTTCCAAAACACTTATAAAACTTAGTTTGCCTTGCAAAGTCTTAATATTCTTAATATTCATGACTTTTTTTTCTCTGAAGTAAAGAGTTGTGTCTAAATATCCCCATCTAATCTGTAGCTCTTTCAAAGTTACAGCATAACTCTTGGCGGGTTCTTTGGTTGAGGCTCTCGGTCCCATGTTGTCAGTTTAAATGTATGGTAATTATACAGGTTTCTGTTGTTTTTTTTTTTTTTTACAGCTTCCCATTGATTTTTTTATGAATCACCACATGTATGTGCATAAATAATTATGCAACACATAGGAAAAATTAATTTTTTTCATTTCGTTATATTTACATATGGAGATAAGTGGAACAAATTTAGATTTTTGTAAACACAAATTGCTCTCTTATTTTGTTTGACCTATATCCTTTCCTCACTTTCTCAGTCTCTCATTTTGTGAGCTCACACTTTACAGAAGCAGATTAGGGCCACTTGAAGCAAACAAAAACAAAACAAACATTTGTTTTGTCATTGTGTGCCATAACAAGAAAAATATGAATTCTTGTTTTTCAGGAGTGTTAGGTTCAGAACTTTATTGATGGTCCCTAAATCAACAACAGTGTTTCCTAGGAGGAAGAAAAACGAAGAGCCAAAGCTGCACTGAGTCTGCCTGCACTGGCCCGCTCAGGAGGGAGACACTGCTAACTCTACGGAGCTCTACTAACTGTAACACTGTGTTAAACAAGTTATGGCGTTATTAATTCGTGGCCACGTAATCTTTTTTTTTTCCATCCATGTCACCAGTGGGGCTCCGTAGAATTCTGACTTTAATCTCATAAAAGAAAAATGTATGGAGATTGAAGTCAGAATACTGAGATTAATCACAGAATTCTGGGATAAAAGTCAGAATTATAAAATCAAAATTAGAATTCTGACTTTATTCTCAGAACTCTGAGTTTAATCTTATAATTTTGACCTTTTTGTAAAGTAAAAATTGTAAGTCTGAATTATTTTGATTATTTCATTTTTTTCTAGTGGCCCCTCTTCTTCAATCCCACCTTGATGCAACTCTTGAAAAAATTATACCATCGCAATCAAATGGATAGTAACTTGAAGAGGCTCCCTAGGATCCTTCACGGTAGGAATAATTGTCAGACAGTCTCTGAGTGAGTGGGAGTTTCCCTTGTTTCTTGGTTAGAGGAAGAGGGGAAAAAAAACACAGCAGCATCCTTTTATCACCAGCGACCAGGAAGCTCCGAGAGGTGAGCGATGTGAAATTTAAACTATCCATTCACCGATCTAAATGCGCTCTGAAGGGCTTTGTTGCGCTGATCGTGGCGCAATCGTCTGAATTAACGCAGAGCAGGGAGAGGTGGGAGCGCTGGCAGGTTTGTGTGCAGCAGCAAAGCAAGAGGAGCATTGAGTGGCCAAAAAATGTTTTACTGGGCAAGAAAACCTAAATTTCCTTAATGAGAAGAAGGTGCGACAATGAGGTACAGGCTGAAAAGTTATCTTGATGCTGATGCTGCTGAGGAGGATGAGGATTAGGGGGAAGATGATGATGATGATGATGCTTCTGGGAACGTTTCAAATTGAGTTACACCCAAATCAGGTGCATCGTTTCTCCTTTTCCACATTCAACATCTATTGTTCCTCCTGCAGAGTCAGCTGGCTAGTAAACATTTACTACTGTTTGCATTTGGGATTATTAGGGACTAAGAAAATCTGTGAGGCTTTCTTTTCTGTTTTGTTTTTTTCTCCATTCACGTTTTGATCAAGCTCTGTTTCTCCTGCTGCTGTTCAGTCTGGACTATGTGGAACCACAGACACAAAAGCCTTTCTTGGTCAGCTCAGCAAGCATGGCAACCTGTTGATTTGTTTTAATAAACTGAATATGCAGTGCTTTGCATGAAAAAAAAATCTCTTCAGCCTTTTGAACATTTAGCCTCATTAGAACCACAAACCTCAGTGTAACTTGGTGTTATTTGGTAGACTAGCACAGACCAAATGATACTTAGGTTTTATAACGCTTAGTAAATTCAAATCCTAATAGTGTGGTTGGCATTTGAATTCAGCCTTCTTTAATGAAGGCTCATTAGAACCACCTTAGAACGGTATGTCTCTACCAGGTTTGTAGTTGCCAGACTAGATGGCTGCAGATTCCCTGTTACCATTTTATTGTAGCTCTATGGGTTGGGTTGGATGTTAAAGTTTTGCAGGTCTCGATTCTTTGCTGCTTTAAATAGGTTCTGTTCTCAGATTGACATCTGATTGCTACTTAAACTCCCATCATGTTTAAACCATCTGAGCTTACCATTACATCTGACCAGAACAATTTCTTTCAGATGTTTTTTGTGTCTTCTACATGACTTTTTTTCTTCCTTTTTGGAACTCTTTCACAAAGTGCAAACATATCAGCAAAAATCCTGTCTGTGGATTCAAACCTGACCCAGCATACTGTTTGCATCTCCTCCAAAGTTACATGTCTCTTTAGTTCTTCTTTGATTAAAACTCTCCATCCCCGCACTGTCAGTCTAAATGAAAGCCCATGTTGTTGGATGTTTTCACTGAATTTGATTCACCTTTTTTTTTCTTCCAACACAATAATGTACTAATTCCTGTTGGTCTATCTCATGCATTTACAATAAAACACATTTCTAACTATCTTTTATGTTCCAACCATGGTGCAGAGAGATGACCTTATCAAATGCCAAATCCATATTCACTTTTGACATTTTAGCAGGTCAAAAACATATGCCACAGCATAATTGGGAGGTTTGCAACCCAATATTTTATTGTTAGGGGATGTGTGTTAAAAAGCTCGCCACATCTGATAATGTCTGGCAAATGACTGTGATTATGGTAATTAGAGTTGTTCATTAGAGGAGAGGAAGTGGATCCGGTTTTCAGGCACCTATTTGTGTATCATCCTAAAATAGAAATATTTCCTCCTGTTATTCAGAATCATAGAAATAGGTTGTTTCCTTGGAGCTTGAGAGACCTCAGTGCCTCTGTAAAGCCAATAATCCGGTACCACCAGAGATACCCTCAATGAAGAGTAGAAAGGATAACATTTCCTCTGAATCCTTAAAAACATTTCTGAAGGTAATTGGTTGAAGTACATTTTCTTAATAGGTACAGGAGCAAATTGAATAGTGCCACTCATTGTGGCAGCATGTTGTTGTAGCTTTTACTTGTGGTCTGATGAGTTCTTTTTGCTGACTTTTTAATATTTTCTATGTTAATGCATTGCATGTTTGGATGGTCATTCCGTTGATTTTGGAATGCTATGCAACGGGTAATATTTTTGCTCTTACTTTTTTTTTTTACTTTGGACAGTTGTTATTATACACAATCATCACGACAGAGGAGTGAAAAATGAAACTTAATAGTTAAAGAGTCGAACCAAAAAAGCACAAAGAGAAAAAGGAAGTTCAAACCATCACTTCCATTGATTATGATGGCCAAAGATCATATTATTTACTCCAACTTCTCTCTGCCTGGCTAGCTAACTCTATGACCAAACATAAGAGATTTAAACAGTAGTGGCAAAAGCAAATGAAGTGGATTAGCAGTTGTTGCCAACAATTGATAGTGTCATCCAGGACACTGCTGTAAAATATTGTCTTTGCTGCAAGAAAAATTTTACTTTTAGCTTGTCGTGGCTTTCGTGAGACTTTCACAAAGTTATTCTTTAGTCAGAGGCCTAATAAGATTTGTTGCAATACGGACTGCGACCAGAGATCCTTTCTGCCCACAGTATCTCCGCCCACTAGCAGTCTTTGAAGACACTTGGACAATATGAGATAAATCAACATTTATTTCCATCAGGATAAATAACATATTGTTAGATTTAATTAATATTTGATTTTATAATATTTGTTGTTTTTGTTAAAGTTAAAATTAAACATAACTTTAGTGATTTCAAGGGGGAAAAAACCAAGTTCAAGCTTTTGTTTGTAATTATACAAATTTAATAAGAGTTCAATGCCTGTGAATAGTTTTACAAACCACTCTCATAAGCGTGTGCACAAAAACTGTGATTGGTATTTTTACACACATGCTTTTATTTCTTTTTCCTCAAATTTTTTACAAATGTAATAATTTATAGTGTATTGTTCCCATTAAAATTGTATCCAACACTGGTTGTGGAAATGTGCACTCAGAGGCTCCTAAGGAAAGGGTAACAACTGAATGCCAGTTCTTTTCAAGTATCACACAGCCATTAATATTTCAGGAGGTTTTAAGCTAAGATTGATAAAAGGAGCTTGCATACACAGAAAGGATAAGGTTCCTTCATAGTCATTAAAAATAAAGATGTATTTGGTCAAACTTAAAGCCTTTTTTGTATTAAGTTTAGGTTTGTGGCTCACAAGTGTTATATTCACTTCCATTATCAAAATTTAAAAATACTTAAACTATCAAGAAAGAAAAAAGCTGAGCTTAAGCAAGTTGATAATTTAGTCGAAAAATGTAAATATAGTTACAGCAGAACAAATTTTTTACCCAAGACAAAAGCAGAGATTGCAAATCTGAAGCTCAAATATGATTTAATGTGATTTATTACTCTAATTTCTCCTGGGAGGTAGGAGAAGTTGATAGTAATCTGTTTTAAACTATATTGGATCCTTAACAAACAGGTACCCTGTGGTGGGATTTAAAAGCATTCTGTTGCAAGTAACTTCTGACAAAAACTAGATTTTAAACTAATTCAATTATTTAAGGTTTCATATGTGTGTTATAGTTCAGCTCTGGTTTACCAGAGTTGTTAATCCAATGTGTACTGTCAGATCCAATACTGTTTACAAAGTAGTCTGCTTTAGATTTGCAAACAAAATAGTAGTTGGATCATTGTTGTCTGCTTTATCAGTCAATGTTTTAATGACAAGCTTGTGTTTAGAGTTAGTTTACCCACAAAAACAGGTTGTTGGTCCCATAAGGTGACCAATAGGGAATACAACATGTAGCAAATTGAAGGGAAGTTACAATACAATACAATAATATTAACAGGGAATGATGTTGTGAAATTTTAATACAGACACCGGATTGCATTTACAATATCATGGCCAATAGTACAACATATTTAAAGGGATGAAAACTGAAGCTAATGGTAGATATGCAGAAACAGAATAAGGATTCACACTTCAGAGAGACTCCTTTCACGTTGCCACACAATCCTCTTATAGACTTCCCTACGTGTTTCCTTACAGTGCTGGATTTTACTGGGAGTGACGTGTAGTGCTGCATGTTTTCAGCTCATCAATGTGAATATAAGAACAATTTGTCCCTGGGATAATTAATATGAGTATGCCATGTTGGTTGTATTCATGTGAGTCATCTCCCCAGCCGCATGTCTAGGGCTGCCGAGTATAAATGAAACTGTCAGATAGCACTTTTGTAAAACCCTGTGTTTGACAGAAAAATCGAACACAAACAGAGGCTTGATGATGCAGCAGTTAGCTGCGAAACCTCCATTTGTATTCCATCTGTCATTTAAACACAGCCGCTCTGCTCTTCAGGCTCCCCTTTGTTCTTTTTGCGTCTTGTGGCAAAGTGTCAGCTTCCTGGTATTTAGGATTCAATACGTTCTCCTGTTCCACAGGGGTCCGTCAGATTGATGCTGATGCATGCAGCATCGTCACTGATTTATACAGACTAACGAAGAGCTCTCAGCAATGTATGATCCATACATGGCATCAAATATTCATGGGATTAAGCAGACAAAATCACCTATCCTAATTTTTCACTTTGAACTGGCAGCTTTTCCGGAAATTCTGTTGTTTATTCTTTTCTGCTGGTTTTGGCAAAACTAAACACAGAAGCACCTGGCAGAAAGTGAGATTGGCAAAGGAGAAGAAACAAAGGGATCGCTGTATTTACGGAGATTGGTATTTTATGCATTCTTAAAATCAGGTACTAAAGACTAAGTAAAGAATGAGCAGCAACCCCCAAAGAGGCGCGTTTATCAACAAAGCCCAAGTATTTACACCTCCCTTAAAAACAAGTTTGCATTGGGATTTATTTGATAAACTAACTCAAAACAGTGCTTGATTGCGATGGGGAAAATGTTTCATGATTGTCAGTTGCTTTTACAAATCAAAATCCTAAAAGCATGACTTGCATATGTAGTCGGTCCGGCAGACGGCTGCTTCTACTAAACCAGCTGGAGGTTTTTTCCAGTTAAAGGGGAGTGTTTCCTCTCCACAGTTGCTACATGCATGCTCGGTACATGCATGACGCTATGCAATCAGCTGGGCTTCCTTAGATTGAAATGTTTTTTTTATCTGATTTGTTAAATAATTAGCATTTGGGGACTTGAGGGGTTTGAAACAGACTTTTAAGATTTATATCTGTAAAAAGTTTCATTAAACCAAGCGATGTCCAACCCTAGTTACAAAGGTCTTGGAGATCCTGATCCTGGAGGTTTTAGATGCATACCTGTTTTATCTATACTAAATAAAATGATTTACCTAACATCTTTAGAGTACCATCACATCTATTTTAGTATGATAATAAGCTAATCATTTTTATTCAGCTGTGTTGGAGAAGGGTAGGATCTAAAATCTGCAGCACCATAGATGTCAATCACTAAGTCTAAAGACCCCGGCAAACTGTTTAGGTTTGTGTTTGTCCAGTACATAAACCAATGTGGTATGTTGAAGGGTCATCTTGTGACCTGGCAAAATGCTAAATCAAAACCTCTGAAAGGCTCTAATTTAGGTAGTTAAATTGATAATAAGAGCATCTATGTCCTAAATGCAGGTACTGTAAGTGATCAGTTTTTGTATGTAAGTGCTGGATTGAGCAGATAAGAGTGATATATTTCTTATTATCTTGACATGCAGATTGTGAGTTTTCAACCATCAGACTATGAAAGCCAGATGGGTCCTAATGAGGAGTGGTCCTGTCCATGTAGCAACAGCCGGACAGCCCTCCAGGGGGAGGCTTACAGAGCATTTGAATCCAGACAGGAAGCAGGTGTTAGGTTAGATGAACACGAAGCAGCCATCGTTCCAACCACGATATGGTTCATTCGTCCCTCACAAAGCTCCTGTATGAGGAGGATGCCGACTGAGCTGTGCAGCAGACACAACTCGGTGATCTGTGTTTGAGAGAGCTGTGATGAAAAGTGAAGCCATGAAAAAGACAAACCGCCTCCGTCTTCCTCTGCTGAGCAGGTGGTGAGCAGATTGTGTTAAAGCCTCCGCCCATTTTCCCACTTCACGGTTAATCTGATGATGCTCTGCCATCCACACATCCAACATCCCCAGCACTAGCGTGATATCCCAGCATAAAACAGCAGCTTCTGTGACGATCAGACATTTAATAAATGTGTTCTTAAATCAAAAACGGATAATTCTCAACAGTTATTTGATATAAATGCTGTAGGTCTCTTAGTCTAAAGCATTTTTATCTAAACTAAAAAAAGTTTAATTATTAGAGTTATTTAAAATTACTTTTAAGAAGTAAGTCCTCTGTTCAGCTCCACCAGGATAGAATAAAAACAGAACGCAGTGATTACAATACTGGAATGAGCCGACTTATTTTTCTCACCTACTTTCAGGGGTTTCAGAAACGCTGTCATTGCTGGTAATTGCAAGGTTTACGCTGACCTGCAGGAACAAAAAAGGAGGTATAAATCTGCTTCACCAGCTCATTGGTGTGTTGACAGACAAAAAAAATAAGCATTGAAAGACATAAAGCTGAATGAGAATTCACAATTCACCTCTTCTCTGTGGTGACAGTGATAAGTGCCGAATTAAAGATGAATCACCTATGAAAGGGTTAGGTGTTTTTTTTAATGCCAGCACCACTATCTTACAGAGAACACAAATCCTACCATGTTCAACATGTTTTCAAAGAATTGTTTGGCAAAGTTGTTCTTTATAAAAAGTTATTTAGTATAACTGTTTTGTTTTTTGTTATAAACTGATTGAATGAGAATTTATTTTATGCTCCGATGTTAACTTCTTGCTGAACCTGAAATATAGAAAAGGTCATGAAGTTTTGTCCACTATAGGGAGAAATTAAAAAAATCCATTTACCTCTACCAAGCCCTGAAATGTACCAAAGCTCCTGTTTAAAACTTTTCTCCTTCATGCACACATGGAGGTTTGAAATAATAATTCAGAGACAAAGCACTTTTTGGCAAAAATAAAACAGGTTGTATAGAAATCAATGCAAAAATCAAGTAAACCTGAATGTCCAGGTATTGCAGAGTTATGCTGAGTGAATTGTTTTCTTCCAGAAAGAACATACTTTTTATTAAGGTTGCATTCAAATAGAAAACCACATCTCTTAAACTATAATTCTCATTTTCACTGTGACAGCGATGCATCCTTGAGGTTGTTTTTTTTTTAATCTGTCATAGAAACGACCGGTTGATTAGTTGCAGAGGTTCATAGGTCAACGGAGGATAAAATTTTATTTATGGCTCATTCCTCTGAGCTCGTGGAGCTGTCGCTCTCTCATTTCCCTCATGTTTCTTTATCCAATCGAAGGTTTGACAAAGGACTGAAAGCTTCACAGGCTCTGTCAGCCAAAAGATTTATGATAGTTATCAAACTAGCATCCAGCTGGAAACTTCAATCCAAACCACTGTATAAACGGTAAATCTAAAAATAGTATCACCAATCAGTTTCTAATTTCTACATAGAAGAATTTTATATAGACAATTTTGATCTCTAACCTTTGCGAAGTTCTTACACTTGCGGGATAGTATTTCTCAAGGACTAGACTTCAGCAATAGGTATTCTATTTAGTTGTTCAGAAGCAATCACATATATAAAAGTTGTGCAAAAAGTCATAGTAATATGAAACGATGCCCCATTTTTCAGATATCACTGCTCTGCATTGCTTTCTGTTGCAAAATCATGAACAGGTTCTAAGCAAAGTAGCTGCACACACTACATATACAACTAAACAATAGAGATTTGAATTATCATATTGTTTATAATTGTCATTATAAAATTCTTATAAAAATTGTGATTGATTGTCACAATGATAAATTGAGAATAATGATCTCTGAAAACTCCAAAAACTGACTTTTTCACTTTATTTTCCACCTTTTTTTAAATTAGATGATTATGTAGTTAAATATGGTTAATTTCATTTACTTTGTGCAGTTTAGTGAAATAACTAACGCTTCTTTATGCAGCTAGCATCCTAAATGCTTTCATTGTTAAAAATACAATTTTTCTATGTTATATATGTTTTTAACAATAAATTAGTGTTTGGATATGCAGCAAGTAAAATAACAAAAGTGAGGTTCATTTAACATATCTGGTGAAAGTAATTCAAACATTGTTATTTGGTTTGAATCACCCTCTGGCATGATAACTTCACTCTTAAGTCAAAGACAAAAGCAGAACTTCTCCAGAAATTCCCATCCGTCATTTAGTGGAGAATGAATAAAGAGGATTTGTCCCCATTAAGTGAGTACACAAAAAGATATTTCAGCAGTGTGAGTAGCGCAGACCCTGACACAAACCCAGGCAAGCCTCAGCTGTAATCTTCTGCTGCAGTAGACAGATTATCTGACCTGAGTTTGCTTTTCTTACAGCTTTCTTTTTTTCTCCCCCTAATTCAAACTCGGGTGTATTTCCTTGCCAGCTGTCAGCTCCAGTACTGACTTCAGCAGCTGCGAGTTTAAACTGGGCGTGGACTAGGAATTTCAGTCCTCATGCAAGACCTCGCCACAATGCAGCTTGACCATCCAAACATCAGTTTGTAAATCTGCTGCGCTGGCTTTAGAAGCCTGACTGAAAGGAGGAGGGAGACAAGCCAAAGAAGAAGGATTGGAAACACAAGAAATTTGCAGCGCTGGATAAGCTGGAAGAGAAATGGATACCTCGGGATCAGCATGAGCTTGTTGGATTTTTCATACTTGAGGGGATGAGAAGAGAGGTGTATCTTGGCACGAAAGTGTCGAGTCATGCTGTGGCGTTTGCTAAGATTCTGTGTGAAGCTCCTATTTAGGTGGCCAGAATTTCTCAGCACCATGTCTCTCCCTGAAGGTGGGGAATAAGGTAGACCTCTGTCCTCGTCACACACACAGCAGAGAGCAAAGTAAGTATCAATAGGAGCAGAAACGAGTCTGCATATCTCGTTATAGGATCACAGTTTAGTTTACTATGTTTATCGTCCGCAATAGGACATGATTTCAGTTTGGTTTAGTAGCTGTAACTTCACGTTACTGGTCACACAGCTACTCTGAGTTTTGGCTATCTCCTTTTGATTTAATAATCTTCCAATCTACAACTATAGTCATAAGCTACATTTAAATTAACCTTTTTATAATCTGCTTTGTCTGTTTTGCTGCATAGTGGAGCTTTGAATCTGCATCAAAATGAAACATTTTGAGCTCCGCCACCTAAACGTGTTAATATGCAAATTTACTATATTAAGTAGCTAATAGGTGGTGCTAATTTCAAGCCTTAAAAATAAACTTAAGTTAAATAAAAGAGAGAAAAGGATGAGCAAAAATATAGCTTGGATGGAACACTACTTCAGGGAAATTTGCGATTTATAGTTTTTTGTTTTGCTAAATGAAGCCTTGGTTTACGTTCCGAAACAGGCAAGTTTCTAAAAAAATTGGACTAAATGACATTTAAAATGCCAATTAAAAGTCGATTAAGACACATCTGTCTTTCACTCCAGTGGGCAGAACTGAAGGGATGCCAGGAAATTATTAGTCTAAACTTTTTTCATGTTTACATTATATATTATTTCTTGCGCCTTTTTATGGTAGGAATTCAAGTTTTATGGTAGGTATTCAAGTCAACATGCTTTAGATCACCTGTAACTTAGAAAATATGCCAGTAAATTTTAGGTTGCTAGCAGAAATCTATTGAAAGAGTTTGCTTAAATAAAGCAGACATAATTTTCACTAACAGTAGGCGTGAGTAAAAATTCTTTAATACATTGCAGCTAATTATTTATTTTAGTTTCCAAATCGAAAGGAAGATTAGTTGATTTTATATGCTTTTTATTTAAGCTTTATCAAAGCACTTTCATGTTTTAACCTTGTTGCTGTGTATTGGTTAATTTTCATATATTTTATTACCGAAAAATGTTATCATGTACACTTTTAAAGCAAAGTATACCACCATGGCTGTTAATACGGGCAAGAACAGTAATAATAGAAAGTAATACATAAAACTGTTAATAGGTACTCCCATAAATTTTTTTACTTAGTACTTTTATCCTTTACTATATTTCGATTTTTGGAATATTTAATATTTAATATAATATTAAATCCAACAAAATCGTGACCCAAATAATCTCATTTAAAATGAGTTGTACAGTTCTTACCAAGCCTACAAATTGCTGCGTTTAAGCGAAATGTCTCATTTTCTGTTTGTTTGTGAAGGTTTGATGAAAACCTCAGTCTGACAAGCAAACTTCCTGTAAGCTTTGAACAATCTGAAATCTGCTTTCTGTATGCGTACCTACATAGTTTGAAGCTAAAAAGTGTAAAAGTTTCAAAAACTCCCAACAGTACACTAAACCACATAACGTCCTGTTTTCAGCGTGCATGGCTAAAGTGATATTAGGATGCTGGTCCGTTGACACTGATTGAAACTCAGGGTCAAGCTCAGCATTTTTTGTTTTATGGTGAGAAATATTTCTTCTAATGCCTGGTCGGTATCAGATCGTTTCTGGAATAATCAAAGCTTTCATAACTTATATTCATCAAAGCCTTCAGACTTTTCTGATTCATTTTCAGACTGTTTAGTTAAGATCTCTCTGAAGAATTTTTTGTGTAATTCTTGTAGGCTTTGGGCTTATGAGATGTTACATTTCTGTGCCAAGTTTTGTTAAGCTTGAACAAAGCAAAGGTTGGTGCCGATTTTTTAAAATCGAGCTATTCATAAAACACGACACCAAAATTAAAACTACTTTTATACTTATTTATGTGCATCTGGTTACTTCCTGTCATTGAGTTGAGCTCAAATGATCTCACATTATTGCCCATGCTGTTTTTTGGTTTAGCTTTTTTGTAACTTTTCCTTTTCTGTGGCTTAGAAGTACAATGATAGATGCTGAATCAGAATCTGGTCTATGGCTCCAAGTGGCAGTTTTTTTTTTTTTTTTTTGTCGATCTTTAGAGGTTACATACTTTATGATTTTAGAAAACTGTGGACAAATCGAAGCATGGTGTCATTCTTTCAAATCTTCCGGGTGGCTCAGTTGAAACATTTTGATACACCCACATAAAACATAACAGAAAATTTATTTTGGACTTATTTAGTCATAGCCATGCCCAATTTTGACAGTGTGTGATGCATGTGCCAGTTTTTTTTGTTTAGTTTTTTTATATGTGCGTGTGTGTTTTGGTCAATGTTATGCACGTACACTTTCATATCTATAATGTTTTCAGAAAATGCATTGGAATTTGATCAAATATTATAATCAAAGTTTCCCTCCAAGAGACATTTTTGTTTGTCTTAGACAATTCTACATATTAACATACATTTCTGATCTACATAGAGGGCTTTTTCTTTAATCTTTTTTGTTCCCTATTTTGAAAGGAACTACATTTTAACCGACCCAGTTGTTGGTAATGCTTATATTTTTAAAATGGTGTTTTGATTTGCATAAGTATATGCAATAAATTATTTTCCCTACAGGTCTTTGTGTATTAATTTATTATTATATATGTATTGGTATTTACTGTTGTCAAAAATGTTTCTGTGGAATCGGCTCAACAAACTAGCAGACTGTGTTAAAATGTAATAGATTTGCCTTTAGGTTTAGTTCACCCACTGGGGATCTTGTTCCTGTCATTTCCATAGGGAGGTTCAGTTTCTGAATATTGACTCTAAGCTATAAAGTTTCTCAGTAGGAGACGCATAAGAGCTCACAGCCCTCCTCCTACATTACTTTTGCTACCAAAGCTTCAATTGCACAACAAATGCTGAGTTATAGTTGATTCTCAAAACTACAGTGAACACTTTTAACACTCGATGTCATTGGTTCAGTGATGAATCAGGCTTGCTGGCTTGAAGACCTTCATGTCAACTTGCAGTGTTTGTTAGAACTGGCCTGCGCAGATGGAAGGGGTTTTAGCTGAATGTATTGAAGCGCAATCCGTGTTTTTATCATGACATGTGATCCGATCTAGCTTGTCTTAACTGTTTTGTGACTTTGCTGTGTTGATGCGAAGCTTTGTCTGCGCTGTTCTGCCGCTCTATTGCCTCTGTTTATTCACCGAGGAAGGTACACAAGCCGAGCAGCTGTGAGTTGGTACTGTATTGATTGAAAGTGAGATCAGCGTGTGCCGTTGGAGGACAGATAGGTCAGACCTCCACTCTGTGGTCAGAGCAGCGACCTGTGCGTGCTCTGCAGGCTCTGACAACAATCAGTTTAAACGCTCATTATGCTTTACAGTATCAAATAGGGACACGGTGTTGTGCCTTTATTTTTTTTCTCAATAGAGCCTTTAGTGGAAATCTCTGCTTCTCACAACAAGTTTATTCACTTGTGGATCATATGAGATTTGTATTGGGATTTCATTTGAAAGAGCAGCACATTATTGTGAAGCTGAAGTGAACTGGTGTTTGACAAACTAAAATCCAAAAGCATTTACCGGGATTACATCTTGAAGTTTACCGAGGCATGTCTCTGTCTGTCATCTTTTTACACAGATATGTTGTAGCTCTGGTAAACTAGACGCAGAAGCACTGGCAACTTCTATTTCATTTACGTCTATTGTCGCTCTGGTTGTATGTTTGGGGTTGTTTTCCTGCCCTAAGGGTAGCCGCCTCCCCAGTCTCAAATCTGTTGCAACCTAGAACAGGTTTTCTGCCAGGGTTTCCCTGTATTTAAATATATTAATGGTGGCTCCACCTCTATGTTTCCTTGCAGAAACGGTTTGTTAAAGCAGATACGTTTTGAAGGAATCAGATCAAAATACATTGAAGTCTTCTGTTTTAATGGGTCAAGGTTTGGAAATACAGACGCTATGAAGTTATAGTAGTGGTTCTGGCCTGTTTTTCACTTTTAAATAGCACTGTAAATACTGTGTATATATATATATTTTTTATTTTTTTTATTTTTTTGTAGCAGTTTCTGGTAAGTGGTGCTAGAATAGCCATCAGTGGATCACCCAGCATTTAAAGTGCTTAAACATCTCGTGTTTCAACACAGCTCAGTTGCTACTAAAGGACCATGATGCTTTATCCTCTCGTGCTAACTGCACTTTGATGCATGCTAATTAAAAAAAACAAGAGGATTAGTCACACTTTCACCACTTGTTATCAAACGTCCTGTTTCACTGTGTCTACTCGTCTGCATAACAATGTTTGTTATGCACTTTTGTGATTGTATTGTGTGGAATTGATAGATGCAAATAAAGCTGTTCAGTTTATTTGTATAGCTTTTACTCACAACACATTTAATCTTAAGGCACTTTACAGGGGAAATCATTTAGCTGTATTTATGTTCATTGTCCCTACAACTCACCAACCCTCACTGCTCTGACATTGTCTGCTTAAGAATCTCCTGCATCAAAATGAACAAAAAGAATAACACACATTAATGTCTGTCTCCTTCGTCAGATATGGTCCTGTGCTGATGGAGCCATCAGAGCTGTTTGAGACCAGGGCGCCCCCTGTGGCGCCGCAGCACGTCGAGCTGGACGCCTTGAGGTTCTTGCAACTATCGGGGGACGAAAACAGCACAGCAGAGCAATGCTTCCGCTCTCACTCTCGCAACAGCGTCCTGCAGGGCTTGCCATTTGGTGGGGTGCCCACAGTCCTTTGCATAAATGTGGTGCTTTGGATGGTACAGAATCTCACACACTCTCATTCATCCAATAGCATTTGCTGGTTTTCTGAAAAAAAAATATATTGTATATTTATTGATTGAATGATTTTTTTTTTTTTTAGCAGGAAAGGTAAACAGACATTTACTCCTTCAGTTTTATTTTATTAACAGTACTGCTCACAATGGTTAGATGGATAATTATTCCCACCCACTCCACACTGACAGGGATATTAGTTGTCATTATGATAGAGCTACCACCAAACTTGGCTATTCAGGTTCAAATCATCCTTTTTACACCTCCAATCATTCCTCACGTTCGAAACTCCAGTCTTTCTCTATTCTAACCATACATCAATACTCCAGAGGGCATTTTTGCTTTTTATTCTGGACATATATACATTTTAAATCGGCCTGGAATAGGAGATTTCGCCATCTGCCTCTATCTTAACCCTACTGAAAGCTTATGACCTACCAATTCTGATATCCATAATTAGAAGCATCAGAAGCATGTTGATGTACCAAATAGTGTGTGCTCTTTCTATGAATTGATTAAGACTACTTGAACCTCCATGTATATATTTTTGAAGTTCTGTTACCCTGTTCTTGTTTTCAAAAATATTTTCTCATATCAATCTTACCTTTTAAAATGAGCTAATCTTGTGTAATATAAATATTAAATAACTTTAATGTCTGTGATTAGTGAATTTAAACCACTGATGGGCACAATATGTTCCTAAAAACCAGATTAACCTGATGTTGGAGATTGCTCTAATGTTATCTGCATGAAGGATAAACAAACCTACATGCTTTTTGATGTTAAAATATTTGTTTTAGTGATTAGAAATATATATATAATCGACTCAATTTCTGATCTTATAGACGTTTCAACTCGTAAAAGAGTCTTTTAGAGATCTGAAAGCTGGTTATGATGGAGTTGGAGTTTCTCACAAATCATAAGGTTGAAAACACGTAGGCGCATCAGAGTTGTGACCAGGTCTGCAGAGAAAAGGAAAAAGCAAACGACAAAGGAAATCATGATACCTAACAATAATTGCTTTATGTAAAAATAAGACAAGGATTGGTCTCTTTAAAACGGCACATTCCAGTAACTTCGTCCCTGTCCAACGCTGGAACCCAGACTGCTTTAAATGACAGCAATGTTTCTAAATATATCTGAAGTCGCCATCACCTTGTCTAGACCTCAAGACCAGAGCGTTGCAAGCCGGAAACAACCAGTGTAATGGATGAGCAGAGTTTTGTTTTTGTGAAAATGATTTAGACTTCCTAATAGACATCGTGCGTCATCTCTCCGAGAGGAACAACAGCTTCAGTGTTGCCATAAATCCTCATTTCCCTCGCCTCTCCTTTCCTCCTCCGTCATTACGAGGCCGCCGCCACTCGCTGTGACCTTTAGCGTCTTGGACAAAATCATGTTGGCATCGACCTGAGCGAGGCTCCATCCACCAGGCTGAATATGTTAATAGCAGGAAAAACATAAGGTTATGACTATTGTGATATAATAGAAAACAAATCATGAATGTCCTCACTGTCTCTCATGATTGATATTTTCGTGCATATTTAAATATATTATACAGCCCTAATGCAAACATAAAATAAGATTTATGTCAAAATCAGGATTTGCAGTGCCTCGGAAAAGTATTTACTCCCACAGAACTGAACCTGAATCTGTTGAAGGGAGCAGCTTTATTTCTAACTTTCAAGAATGACCATGATGAAAACAGAACTTGAAGAAAGCCACAATATTAAAAGGCTTTAAGAAGGACTTGTGTTTTGATGTTTACGAGACATACATACTAGTGGCAGCTGTAGACCAAAGTTACCAGGGGTCAAGGTTTTTCATGCAGGCACTAAAGAAAAGAATAAAACCAAAAAGGAAAAAGGCAATAATTAATCATTTGCTATATCTATTGAGCTAAAAGCAGATGAATACTGTCTTCCTATCTCAATATGAGTGAAACTAAAAGCACGTTCATTGTTAGTTGACTGTTAAAAGTAAAACAGGTAAACAATTACTTACAGTTTCTGTTCATTTCATCATCAGGCTTTATTTACTATCACCTCTTTATTAACAGAGCTAGGACCAGATGCACGGGGGCCACTGGTTCCTGTGTAGTTAATTCAGAAACCGGTCAATCCAGGAGGAAACCTTTTTACCTTTTAACATGCCAGAACTTTGATGGAATGATTTAAATTTAATTTCTTAGACTAGTTGAGGTAAAGCATTTTAATCCATCCTAGATATATGCACTTCTATGTGTGCTATTTTACGATAAATCAATCTAGAAATACGCAACAAGTGTTTCTATTTTTGACCTAATAGCAGTCAAAACTTAATCCTGTTTGGTATTTGTTTCTCATAATTATATCCATAAACAGAAATGCAAACACACTACGTTCCTGTCTCACTCATCAAGTTAAATGTGCTTTCAAGAATCCGTTGTCTCCAATATTTACCAACTGGGCTGTGCTGTTTCTGTTGGTGTCTTCCAGTTAATAATAGACTTCCACTTGGAGCTGTCAGACGGCTCAGTTCTGCTGTCGGGCCTCATCAGCCTTGATCTCCGCTCTCGATCAGCAGCCTCCGTATTTTAATTGGCTCATCTTGTGACTGCTGGGTTGTCAGGCCAACACACAGGGTTGAAACGCTGTCTCCTAATGACGAGCATGAGTCAAAGCGTGTTTCCCTCCAGGTGATGGGAGCACGGCTCCACATTAATGCGGTGGTTTTTAGTAAACTATTGTGATCAGACTGAATAAAACATATGCAGGAATTATAGAGGAGAGCCAGGCTTCGATAGGGGGAAATGTTAAACGAAAAGGGAGAGGTGAAAAAATCGGGAGGCCAAACATTTGCCCATCATTCATCCAGGAGCATCTGCCATGTTTGCGTTGCTTAAAGATTGAATCGCTCAACATTTATGAGTGTTCTCCTCCACAATCACTGCAGTCTGAACCAACTCTGATGAGGAAACGATTTAATGGGGCCATTAAAATCAAACGCTCATCAACTTTTTCACTCGATTTGCCTTCATCAGCGTTTCTCCATGACCTTTCAGTTATGACCCTGGAAGCCAGTGAACTCCACTTTTTAACTTTAGTGACAGAATAGGCAACGCACGCCATATAGAGGAGATACATTTGGGAAATTTGAAGTCTCTTTCGGACAGTGGCCCATAAAACACATTTTAAAAATGAATATAAAAAATATTTTGGGGCTTACTTTAAATGATATAAACATTGATGGCTTTGTTTCTAGTTGCTTTTGACCATAAAAGTTAATTCTTACCTTTCCCCAATCAAAGAGAATGAAATAGATTGTTCCTCACTTGTTGGTGATGGTTTTTAGTTGCAGACAGTAATGATAACCTTGCATTGTGGAAAAAAAATAGAATCATGTTTTGAAAAAACAAAAAAAGACAAAAGAAAAGGAGTCCGTTTGTAAATGTTTTTTAAAAAGGCATGCATACACTATAATGTCTGAATATCACCCTGTACTTTTCCTTTTTTGGTCGCTATGACAATAACAAAATGCAAATAAAAAGCAATTCTATTTCTTTTGATCATATCCAACAAATTTCTTCGCAGCATTAAGGTGAACAGACTTTATGCTTTTTGAACTATCTTGAGTCAAACTACTTGACATCCATTTGAGTTATTTTGTAGGTTTTGTTTTTGTTATTTTTGCATCTGGCCACTGTTATCTGTCAAAGCTTCACCGCATGTGTTCATGCGTTCACGCTGACCCGTTTCTGATCGTTTCCAAGACAACCACACATGAGAAAGTACTAGAGAAAGGATGACGACTCTTTGTTGCTGGCAACAAAACGTTACAATTTCCCTGTGTGTAAGACAGCCGTATGATAAGCCAACATGGAGACACTTGAGACGGAGTGGATAAAAAGAAAGTGAGGAAATCTGATTTTCCAGAAGCTCTGAAATCATTTCTGTTTTTTTTTCTTTTCTGTGTGTGTGTGTTTCAGTTCTTATTGCTCATCTTTTCGTGTATGAGGAAGGCTGCGTGGGACTACGGTCGCTTGGCTCTGCTTATGGAGAATGACAGGTAAATCCCTCACTCTCTACCTTAATCAGAAAATCTGATATACTTCACAGTTGGTGAGGCAAATGGGAGATGATGCTCCGAGGAGTGAAGCAGCAGCTCCCTCTGCTGGAGAGAGAGAGAGAGGACATCAAGTGCTTATTTTTTTCAAAAGTACAATTGTTTATGCATGCATATGAATAGGATATGCATGTGTTTAAACATAGTAGTTTTATTTGACTTTTACATTTATTTTAAAGGTCCAAACTGGATTTGCTTTTAAACAGACCTCTGTTGCACAACCTAAAAAATACTCCTAAAATTCTCCATAAGTTTTTTAGAGTGGCATTAATGAAACAAACAAATATTTCCATATTTTAAAAACCTGAGATGAAAAAAAGCTTGGCTTTAAATTAAGTTATTTTCATTTTCACATTTTGTGTTATTAAACAATTTTTTTTTTTTTTGGGAGGGACAGACTAACACATGATAGAAGTAAGTTGAAATTGCAAGATAAATAATGCAAGTTAATCATTCACAAATAAAAGTCTCCATGTCATAAGAGAAATAAAGTAGTAAAAATCAAGACATGAGGCAAAACCACAAAAAATAGAAAAGGTACAATAAAAATATAATTAGAACTCATTCCTGGCAAAAACCTATAAGGCAACAATGTGTTTATAAACTATTTTATATTTCAAAGTTTGGGTGAAACAACAGAAAAAGAGAAGTTTAAACTGCTCTAAATTTTCGCCTACTTTTTGGTAAAAGTAAAAGCAATTTGTCCGCTGACCTAAGGTCTCACAAAGGAAGATAAGGCTGGTTAACTCAGAAATTTACAGAAGAAGGAGCTGAAACAAGGGTAAGTATTATATTTTTCCAAATCATTCCTCATCAATACACACCTAAACAAATTGAGAACCTGCAGCAGTGTGAGCTATTATGTAAAGAACAATTGGTGTTTTAGATTTCTAAAGTTGTCAAAAACTGCAAAAAACTGCAGCTTTTTACAACATATTGACTCATGGCTGCTAAGAATAAATCACAAATTTGCCTTTGTATCCTTTAAACCCGCATCCTTTTCCAACAACAATATAGTATTTTGTGCTGGTCTGTCACCCAAAAGTCAATTTATATGCTTGTTTTGTGACAAAATCTGAAAAAATTTCGAGAAATTTTTGTAATTACGGAGCAAACCTCAAGTCTGGCTATCTATTAAAACAAATATTCTATTTATACATGTATGAATGTGTATGTGTGATTCCACACTTTAGCTGGAAATTAAAGGGATTTTTACACTTTATTAAATGTTTTGTAAAGTAAAATCAAATACTCATCCAAGATAATTTTTTGCAGAATATCGTGTGTCCTGCAACATATTTAAAATGTTCCTACTGTTCTGGCGCTGTTTCAAATGGGAGTTAAAGTGGTGAAATGAGTTTCTTTGTGGGTTTTCTTCAGCTCATCCTGCATTCTGGGCTTGATTTATTCCACCTGACTGGTGGCAGCTTTGCAGCTCTTGCAGGCTGGCAGCATCTGTGTGTTTCGCCAAGCTGCCCTCTCTTCTTATAATTGAATTATCCTGCCTAATTTGACATTCTCCTGAGCAGTCAGCAGTGAAGCCTACGGATTGATGTCCAGTTACTTTGTCACATTGGCCTGCTTGTTTTAAATATCCTCCTGACTCCTGAGCCACCGGTACCTATTGTTTGTTTTTCGGTGCACTGATAAGGTCATAAGTGACGTGTATTTCGATCCTTCTTATTCTCCTCAGTCTTACATCGCTGTTCTATGGCGAACCGAGCGAAAAGGAGAAGTCTCCATCAGAGACGAGCCCCTCAGACTCTGACACAAAGGACATGGTAAGTTTTAGAAACATTGAGTGATTAAACTTAAAACAAAATGTCCATTTTATTTGTGGTTTCAACATATTATTTCTCTTTGACATACTTCTCTGTTGTAAAATATTTTTGGAAAGCTTTACCACACTTTCAAGAAAATGCATTAATACAGTCAAAAGTTTATTGCTGGATGGTTCAATTTAAGTTTTTCTTTTGTCATTTTACACTTTTCTTAATAGCAATACTCTCTGGAACATAATAAAGCCAAACCTAGTTGTAGGTCAAATGTACATTTCCTGCTGTCACAGTTAGATTCGTATCACCAAATGAAATTATGCTTTTTTCTTTAAGGTGCAGCCATAAATTTGAATGTTTATGTGGAGATCGTATGTGAGAGAACAGCACAAACTAGTGCATTGCTTTTAGTGTAGAAACAGTACAAATAGAGCTTCTTTAGTTTTTACAATTAGTAGCAAGAATTTCCGATTTTTCCTTGCAAAAAAGTTTCAGCTCATTCAGACTGGCTTATTTTGAAATAATAGCTTTCCAGCTACTCAGTTAAAGTTTTTTCTTGACAGCTTTAGGACTTTTGCGACATGTTTTTGTATTCAGCACAATTTATCTCACAAATCTGCTCTGACTAGCTAGCTAGGATTGTTTGTAATTAGCATCTTGCATGTAGGTCAGAAAGTTCAAATTTGGTCTCATATGAACAGAACTCATTCTATGTGTTTGTGACAAGTGTTGAAATGTATGGATTTTGGGATACAATTTTTTAAACCAACCCAACTTTGAACTTGACATCTTTCTCCCTGATCTGTCTGATGTGAGCTTTGTTTTTTTACCACAAACCTCTGCGGCCTCCACAGAGCAGCTGGATCTATAATGAGATTTAGAATGAACTCTGTTTACTAATTTGATGCTTATGAAGCCTCTTTACATTTATGATTTTGTGTCTAAGCATGTAATAAATTTTAAGGGATATAAGGGCAAAAGCTCAACTCAAGCTGACCCAATAGATTAAATTAGTTCATATTATTTATAAAGCAGAAATACACAGCACATGGCATCTTAATCCAGTTTACAAAACAAAAAAGTCAATTGAATCTAATCACGCACACATTCCTATCAACGGAAGTTGTCAAACAGGGCCTCCATGTTATTTATTGGTTATTGTTTGGTTAAAAAGTAAGAAACTTGCAACCTTGACTTGTCCTGGTCAAGCATGCCACAACACTGGATCGCTTTGTTTCTTCGACTTTGCACCAAACCCTCATAGTGAGCATGCATATAGTGAGAGTGAAGGGGAATAAAGAACCAGAGCATATTCTAACTACTTGTTGATTGATTTTAAAACATGGAACCACAGTATGGACAGTTTCCATTTTTAAATCACTGCACATCTAATCCTCTATTCTGTGTTTCTAAATTATACAAATGCACATACTCCAATCAGGGTTCATACCTTATTTTGCAGAATCTCATGAAGACGATCCAATGACAAATTGAACGATATCAGATCATCATGGGTTTCAAAATATAGCATCTAACTTGATGCTTATAAGAACAGTAAAGGCCTGCATCCCTACTGCAACTCTACATTTGAGGCAGTAAAACTATAATTAGGATAAACAGATGTGATAGAATGAGGGGGAGACCGGTGGAGTCCAGCCTTCATCGCAATATTTTTAAGAAGTACTATCATTACCAATACCAAAGATACTTTGCAGACGACCAGTCTCTCACAGGTTTATTTAGGGTAATTACACCAATGTGTCACCGTTAATTTGCTGGATCTATTTTCACGTCTGAAAACTGCTGCGTGCTGAGTTTTTCATAACGAGGCCCCAGGGTTTGCCCAAGATGGTGCGGCAACAACTGTTTGGGTCGTGACTCAGCCGAGCCGTCTGCGACTCGCTGTCACACCTGTGTGACAGATGAGGTCACTCTCTGCTGTTTATAACACGGCAAGTCAAAGAGTCAGACAGGAGTCAGAGGCCCGTGCCCACATAGAGCCGAGGCGGCAGTAAACCGATTACAGCGCCAGCCTAGACCCATTAAGTCTCCACGGCCGTGTCAGCCTGCAGACATCATGCAGGGAGCACGAATGTTGCCACATATCGCGTGTTGTCATCTGTTTTGTTTTTTGTTTTGTTTTTAATTCTCTTCTCATTCCAGGGCTTCTGCTCATGGCTTTCATCTCTTTACCATATGAAGTAAGTTGATGCATATGAGTTTCTTCCTACATATTTTTCATCCCCCTCTAAACTCAGCTGGTATCCCTATATAAAATGTAAAGTCTGCACTTCCAGCAGCCGAGTAAAGCTCTCTGGGCTCATGCGGCTTTTATGCAATTGCTCCAGTCTGACTGAACATGGCTGTTTTAGCCCATAAAACGGTAGTTTTGATGGTATCCATGGTTTCCATAGTATTGTGGTGATGTTTTGTTACTGCTATTTTTATCTTTATCTCACGGAGGGAACTCTGGGGAAAAGCAAACCCACCCTGAAAGTTCACAACGTGTGGGCGGCATTTAAAACCAGCATGCACTGCCGCTTACGGGGTTTCCTTAAATTCTTGCCAAATAATCTTAGCTAAGTGTTACAACCAATATTTAACTCCTGTTCACTCCAAAGATTCAGTTAGTTATTTATCCTGGGAATATGCTCAATAGTACACTTAGAATATGCTGCTCTAGTACTGTAGTAGTATCTGCACTAGTACTATTAGATATGGGTGATATGGCTTGATGCTCGGGTTAGCATTGAATAGAGAGTACCAAAGGTTTCTAAACATCATTTATTTAGCATGAGCTTACATTTTAACGTACCTCAGGCCGTACCTTATTAATCTTTTGCATACTTGATACTCAGGAGTCAAGAATCTAAAACCATTAGTTATATCAAGTCAGAGATGTTTATTCAACTTAAAACAAAGATTCTTTGCAAAAAATTTTAGATTCGCAAAATTATTTACTTTATTTGTGAATTTTAAGACTTTTTTTTAAATCTAGAAAACCTAAACACACTTATCAAACCTAGACTAAATGCTATTTATAGGTTCTTTTCACCTCTAAAACACAATTTTCACCTCTAAAACACAATCTTGTGTAGTTTTAAGACTCTCTTTTGTCTCTTAAAGAGACTATAATTAGGTTATGAGTTTTTAAACATACTCTTTCACGTGTGTGCAGGGATGAGGAGATCCGCAGCAAATGTGGCATCGACGCTGTCACGTACCTGTCCTTCCAGCGCCACATCGTGCTGCTCATGACGGTGGTTTCCCTGCTCTCATTGGCTGTAATCTTGCCGGTCAACATCTCCGGGAACCTCCAGGGTATGATTGGCTTTTATTGCAATAATCTAGCTGAAAACCTTCAGTTGAGAACCAGGATCTCGTATAGTTTAAACAAATAAAAAAAATTAATTTTACTTTGCCGTTTTTATTTACGTTGTTGTGTGACAAAGCAGCCAACTTCTAAATTGGTGTTCACAGGTAACCTCGATCCAAACCAATTCAACTGGATCTTTTTTGTAAATTAGAAATAATAAAAATTCAAGTTTCTAGATGTGATGCATCTATAGACAGACAGATTGTGGTAAAGGTAACAATACCGGGTCACATATTAAAAATTTCTATTTGTAAAAAAAAAAACAGATTACTTTAAGTTGTTGGCCCATAAAACCAATATACATGTGACTGTATATGTGACTTTTTGACATAGTAGTGAGAACGCTATTAGAAGAGAAACACAGGCAGGTGTTAGGAGTGCGCTCGTGCATTTGACCGACTACTAAATAGCAACAAATATCACTTCTGGCAGCAGCGCGTTTATTTTATAGGAAGTGTTGAGACATCTTTTCCACAACGGATTGGAGTCAAAGTCCTTTCATGAGGAACTGGGCTGTTTGCAGAACCTTTGTAGTAAAAAAAGAACAAAAAACTACTGATTAGTCGTCTTACAACCGATGTGTCATCCCCTATTAAATAAACCAAAGCAGGCTGCCGTAGTAACAGCAAACAAAGACTGGCTCAGCATAAACCAGACAACAGCGGTGTGATTTGAAATATCTGTCATCTGTGACTATTCCTACAGGAGACGGTCCCGAAGATTTTGGGAGAACAACACTGGCTAACATTAGCGCAAAGTGAGTGAAAAACAGCAGGAATGACATCAGATGTCATGAAACAAACCAGAGCTATTAAAAAAAAAGAGTAAATTGTTTGTCCTGTTTGTGTGCTTCAAAGGGACAGCTTCCTCTGGCTGCACAGCGTCTTTTCTCTGGTCTTCTTCATCATCACGCTGCTGTCTATGGCTCACCACTCTGCATTGCTGGAACACAGAGAGGATGAGAAGGTCTGTCGGCATTGCATCACATCGGTTTTTACAAGAGCACCAGAAAAACAACCTACTCTTTCTCTTCATCTTTAGTTCTACTTTAGACCTGCCATGATGAAAAGCTAAACTTTTTTCAAAGTAATCTGACATAGTAAGCCATTTTATACCAGCAACCTTAATAAAAAATAAATAATAATTTTTTCAATCAGCCTGAAGTAGTTTTATACATTTCTCTGGATTTTTATAATTGAAACAAAATGCACACATATTAAGGGATTACAAGAAAACTCAATAAGGAATAACCAAAGCAAGAATTAAAGTTGTTTTTATCTTCTTTTTTTTTTAAACTGTCCACATTATCCACTAATTCCTTGTCTACCTTGTATTTTAGGTAATGATAGCATGTAGACGTTTGTTGGTGTAGACACAGAAAGGAGGTCAAGGTCTTTGTTTAAATGACGTTTGCATGTTCTCCCTGTGTTTGTGTGGGTTATTTTGAAGGTGGAGACATCTGACTGTTGATTTTTTGCTTGGGCCATTTTTAGTAAAAACAAAACAAAACGGAGAAAAAACAAGAAATGGGATTGTTTTTTATCTAGATCACAAATATGAAATTGAAGGAAAATCTGATTTAAAAAAAAAACATTAAAATAATAAATGAAAAGCCTTACTCTACTGAAGAAAATATAGCAAGTGTTTTTCGGTTTTTCTGGAAAGTTTTGACTGAAATAAAAATATATGAACACCGTAATGGACTTAAAGCTGTGAAGGAGCTTCAGTCTTTACGGTTTGCGTCCTTTCTGCAGCTCACTATCACGTAGTTGCTAGAAGAAAACGCTTAAAAACAACCTGAGGCAGGACTCAAAGCCCACTTTCTAATCCTGCTGAGAAGGACCCTGATTTGTGTAGTTAAGCAGCGCAAACCTTTCCTCAAATGTCCCAGAATGGTAGAAACATTGATTTTAAAAGAAGGTCATATTAAAGTAATCCTCTTTATCCGAATCTTCTGTTTTCAAATGTAGTAATTTGGTAGATTCACAACAAAGTTTTGACTTTATTTAAAATGAAATATCCTATTACATTATCAAAGTAAGAGAACACATTCTGTTGGTCAATGTTTCAATTTCTCTGAACTAAACACATAATTTAAAAGGTGCATTGTATGGTGTTCTTTTTGTGCATGGTGTTGTTTTTTTATTTCTGCTGGTCTTTGTTTTTACTGTCAACTTCTTCCATGACTACCTACCTAAATTTCCCACTTTTGGGACTAATGAATGTTATTTTATCTTGTCATTTGCACCAAAACAGCTAAACTGTGTGTCTGTTTTTTTTTTTTTATGCTTCAGACTTCCAGGACACTGATGATCACCTCCATACCCAGAGAGATCTCAGACCCCGGACTAATCACCAAGCACTTGCAGTACTCTTTTGTTTTGTTTTTGTTGTTTTTTCCCACTAATTTCATGATAGGTCAAGTTGAATCCGTTATAAGTATCTGATTAATCTTTTTTAAACCTTCATAGCGAAGCCTACCCCAGCTGCACCGTCACCGACATCCGCTTCTGCTTCAACGTTCACAAATTGATGAAGCTGGACTTAGAAAGGTACGGTTTGTCTTCATCGACTCAGATTGTTTTATTTGTAAGTGGGGCAACATGTTTTTTGTATCCTGCAGGCGCAAGGCAATGAAAGGCAGGCTGTATTTTGCTACAAAGGCCCAACAGAACGGGAAGGTCATGATCACGACACATCCATGTGCTCAGATATTCTGCTGCGACATATGTGGCTTTGAAAAGGTACGTTTACTGAGCATTGGTTGTACTATCAACATTGCATAGCAAGCGTTTTACCACTGGAAGGCACTGCAATGCAAAAGTAAAAGTCCTGACATGGCAAATGTGGTGAAAGATTTCTTAAGTTTGCTGTATTAATGTCGGCAGGTAGATGCAGAACAATACTACAGTGAATTAGAGGAGAGGTGCACAGATGAGTTCAATGCAGAGAAGCAGAGGATCACCATGAAGAGGTTGGGCATCGCCTTCGTGACCCTCAGGGATGAGAGGATGACGGCTGTGTGAGTAATCTGCAGCGTGACCCAGGGCTGCTCTCATCAGCGGCGATTGATTTTTATATTCCTGCCCTACTTACTGTTTCTAAAGCAAAACATCTTGCAGCAGCTCTTCATTTGTTTTCCAGCATCGTGAAGGACTACAGTCGCGTGCGCTGTCGCAGCAGACCCCAGCAGTCCAGCATCACTACTGTGGTGCGGTCACAGAGGTGGGGAGTCAGCTACGCGCCTGGTCCAAGTGACATTATCTGGTGTGTACCAGAATGAGACTCCGATAAGCTCTTCGCGGAGCACGTCTCTCATTCTAAGCTTTTGTTTTTATATGATAGGCCTATAAAAAGTAGTGCATCATTGAAAAAGGGAAGAAACCCCTTTTACAAAAAATTCAATCTTAGTATAATTACAGCTCTTCAAATAAGGGCTCAAAGGTGTGTTGGTGAACAAACAGGAATAATCAAGACCTAGCAAAGCAACAGACAGGTCAGGAAGAAGGTTGTGTGTAGATTAAGATTAAGGCAGAACCATGTCTATAGCTTTGAACATCAGTCAAGGAAGGATTTCCTCCTAAAAGTCTAAATTGAGGATTAATCAGAGCAGAAACTATCATGTATTTAATGTATTTGGTTACTCTGAAACAACTGCAGAGATCCACAACTCAGGTGGAAGAATCTGCTGAAAAGTTCCCACCAGAAGTCTGACTGTAAAGTCTGAAAGCCACAGTGGAAAGATAACAAGCCATGAAATATAATTATTTAACTTTAACTACATTTAAAGTTTCAAGCCTACAGGGTAACTGCTATGTCTGGGCATCACCATACTAAAGGTGTCGGTGGCAACATCACACTGTGGGAATCTGCCTTTTCAGCTTAAATCGGTCAGCTGGTCAGGAAAAATCTGCATTTCGACAATCCCACCACTGTTGTCGCTGAATCCAGGGAAAACTTGTTAGAAGCTGCAAAGGAAAAGTTTGGGTTCAATTTCCAAATCAGTCCGATTGAGTGTGATGTGCAGTATTTTACAGAGAAGAATGATTTTTTTGATTTTTATTAATTTCAGTTCACAATTGTGCAAACATGTTGATTTACGGTTTCAACAACCAATAAAACGGCCTGGCATTTTCTATTTCGATGTGACAGAAACTACAAACACTTTTTGGGGAGTAACCAGGAGATTTAGCTTTTAACTTTAGTAAGTGTTGAAACAGATCCAACAGAATCCTACCATAATATTTTCATAAACGATGGCACTTCATCTTCATTCATCTTTCTCCTCACATTCGGCTGTCTGATGAACTAACCTGTCCCATTGTGAAACGTGTAAGTTATTTACGGGAGGCCCTCACAATCGCAGCACAACAGATTTGATCATCTAACCTGCATGTCTTCTCGCTGTGGGAAAAAGTTGAAGCACTCAAAGGAAACCCACAACAACACAGTTCTTAAGGCTAACACCTAATTTTCAGTGTCTCTCTCACGCAATTTGGAGACATTACCCCATAATTAGGCCCTGACTTTTTTGGCATATTTGCGACTCTGGGAAAGAAATGTGAATCATCAGAAATGCGATCATCTCCACTTTGCATTTGAAAAGCTGTGTTTTGGGTGCACAGTTAAGACAATGACCTCAGCAGGTGGTTGAATGTAATGTCTGAGAATATGACATTGCCGGCGCTGAGCTGTTCTTCCTTTCAACCTGCTCTTTTACATACAGCATTGCAAACATTTTTGAAAATGAGCTGTTTATTTAGATGCACACAGAGTTTCTTGTTTGTTTGGTTTTTGTTTGGTTTTTTCTGCTGGAGGCTCCCAAACTGAAGCTCCATATCTTTCGTCGCCAGGGAAAACCTTTCTGTCTGCGGCTCTCGCTGGTGGCTGCGATGCGTCCTCCTCAACATCCTCCTCTTCCTGCTGCTCTTCTTCTTCACAACTCCCGCCATAATCGTGAACACCATGGACATGTTCAACGTGACACGGCCCGTGGAAAGTCTGAGGGTCTGAGTTTTGTAGTATTTCAGAAGCATTTCCAACCTTTGTTGGATCACCTTGAATAACCAATTTTCTCTATTTTACAGAGTCCGATTATCACGCAGTTCTTTCCGACCTTCCTGCTTTGGGTGTTCTCTGTGCTCCTGCCTTTCATCGTCTATTACTCTGCTTTCTTTGAGTCCCACTGGACCAGGTATTGAACCCCTCCATCTCTCCTCTAAATTGGACGTTCTGCTCCCTGTCATCTTCAAATAGGCCCTACATTTTTAATCAATTATTTATTTTTCTTTTACCCTCTCGTGTTTTTGTAATCGCTTCCCATGCACTGTTATTCTGGGCAGGTTGCCATAGAGATCTTATACAAGGGAACATTGAGATTCTCTGCAGTCGCCATACGCCACATTTTCATTCTTTATATTTCCATAACTTATTGAGAGAGGAGCAGAACAACGGCATGTTGGAAGAAAACGTTCATGCCGCGCCGATGAGCGCCATTTCCTTACATAACCGCCCACAGAAACGTTTGTGCGCAGGTGTAATGTGTGTAGGAGCGAATGCAAATTAACTGTTTGGTGGGGGG
>JAVLVB010000602.1:348480-373238 GCA_032876305.1 Orestias chungarensis
TTCTGCATGCTGATTCCAGAGGAGTGAATGCTGCAAGTCAATGACTCGATGCAATCTGCTGGGGTTCCTTAGATTGGAAACTTTTTCAAATTGATTTGTTAGAATGTATCCTTGATTTTAATTGATTTTTTGTAAAGTGCCTTGAGACGACACCTGTTGTAAATTGGCGCTATATAAATAAACTGATTCTTGATTCTATTTAACGATGCTGTCAGCTTTTCACATGTAAAGTTCTTAGTCTTGAACCGGCTTAAATAATTTTGAGGTATCACTAAGATGTAGGTCTTCTTTCAACCCTGATATTTAGGCCCAGCTGTAATTATGCTATTTGAACTCTGTACCTTTAAAATATGCTTTGATTTAAATCGTCCCACTGTGGTTCTAAATAGCTGGTATGGAGCAATCATTCTGCTGGAAAGTGTGTATTGAGTCTTTTTCTTAAGATTGGTCTTGATGTTTGTACCGGACTTGTTCCTGATGTAAAGATTTATCCTCTAATATTCTGAATTTTGTCTGCAAATTTATTGCAGGTTTTCCCTTTTCCTTAATAGGACCAGTCAAATTAATGATGTCTGAAATTTCCGAGTGGGGGTTGTCATAAAACGGAGATAGAAGAGTCGAGAAATAAGTTCATTGACTACAACGACCTAGTGACAGGATATAATACAGATCTTTACTTATGATCATCTCAATAATGTGTTTCATTTGTGTTTTGAGACAAACAAATGTATAAGTTTATCATATAGACATATTTGTCCTCAAATATTTTGACCCTCTGTCGTTAGGGTTAAGGTTGTTGTTTTGACTAGAAGTTTAACTTTTGCATCACACTCAAGTTTTTTTCACCCCATTATTCCGTATTCAACCCCATTCTCACCAGTGTTTTTGTCTCAGCTGATGAAAAGCATCTCACAATATGATGCTACAATCACTATGTTCACTGTGGACGCGGTTTGAATGTTTTTCAGTTTCAGGATTCTCTTGGCAGACCTTTTGCTGTGTCCTCCAAATGGCTTGAGAAAATGTTTTTTTCTCTTTTACTTCCATTGAACTGTTGCTTTTTTGTGTTTTGTTTCATAAAAGTCATGTTACATTTTTAGAGTTCGCAACTTATAGTTGTCCTTTAACGACTTTTCCCATCCTAGCTGGGAATCTCTTTCAGCGGGTTTTGCGAATAAGTGGAGGTCTGATCCACAGTTGATGCCACAACCTCCAATTTTTGAAAATCATCTTTTTTTCTCTCTCTGTTTGCGTTGATCTCAACAGCACCGCACTCTTGTTTGTTTTTTTTCCTTTCGTAGGTGTGTGTTTCTCCCTGACAATGGCGCGTTCTTCGTAAACTATGTCATCACCTCGAGTCTTATTGGAACATCCATGGAGTTGCTCCGAATCCCGGCGCTGACGGTTTATGCTCTGCGCCTCTGCTTTGCCAAATCCCAGGCTGAACGGATACATGTGAAAAGGGTTAGTTGATGATGCTTGATTTTCATTTGTGCCTGTAAAATTCTCATATCCCTGCTTAGTCAAACCTGTTTTATCTCTAGAGTCAAGCCTATGAGTTCCAGTTCGGCCTGGAATATGCATGGACCATGTGTATCTTTGCTGTCAGCATGACCTATAGCATCACATGTCCCATCATTACGCCCTTCGGTGAGTGACATGCATTTACCCTCTTGTATCATCATCTAGCCTTCTCTTCACAGCCGTTTCAGTTCCTCCATGCTCCCTCTTAGTTGATGCATGAATACAAATCCTCCCCTAAAACACACACTGTGTGTATATGCTGCTGTAGTCCCAGACACCCCGACACAGTAAGCTGCAAGCCAGACGCCCACTCAACGCCTGTGTCAGCCCAGAACTCACCAAGCCTCTATTTAGTTCTGCAGCCTGATCGGCGGTCTGATCCAGCTACGTCTTTAGACTAAACTTTGCTTTTACATAAGCTATACCTGCCGTTTAGCAAAAACCTTTAAATGCAGTGAGTTGCAAACTGAGCAGCTATGCTGAAATATCGGTTTTCTAGTAACCAGACATGTTTGACTACCTTTCATACTATTCTTGGCTTTCTAGATGTCTGTCTAGAGTCATCTGGACCATTTACTCACCTCTGTTCTTGATCAACTGAGCCAAACAAATCATTCAAACATAGAACAACTCCTAAACTAACTGAGTGAATTATATGACTTGTATCTTCAGGGGTAAATCTTTTATTGCACTGTATGGAAACTCCAAACAAAACAAAACAGAATGTAAAGGACCCAAGATTGTGTCCAAATTTACTCTGTTGCAGTGTAGAGAAAATGCTGTGTGACTAGTTGTCTTTAGAAGTCACCAATAAAAATCGTTCATACAAATTATTGTTTATTCAAAGCTAAAGAGGATTGTTTATACCTTTTTTTTAAAATCTTTTTTAGGAATAACCGCAATCAAACGCTTATAATAATTTTGATCCTTTATCGTTACGTCTTTGAGTCTGGCCTCCTTGCCATGACCCTGATCATGAATCTGCCTGGGTCACTATAAAGATTTTTGGTTTAAATCATAAGTAACATTTTGGTGAATTAAAAGTTTACCTGAAATTTGAATCCATTGTATTAATTAGGTGTATAAATAATTTGGGGCTTTTCTGCATGTGAGGTGTATTTTTATTCTAAAAACTATGTACCTTAAAAAAAAATTTTTTCTTACTGTAGCAACGGAAATATGTATCTGCTGCTTTTGATGCCTAGATGTCTGTTTTTAACATTTTTCAAAATTAGATTATTTAAATCAATGTAAACCCTGTAAATAGTTTTGTTACCTATTTATGTTTTTTAGTCTCACTCCTTATTTTCTCTTCTTTTTTTTTTTTGCACCAAGATGGAAGGACAGATTTCTCTTTCACCTTTTTTTTAAATATAACTTCACATCTTCCTCCAGGACTGCTCTACATTCTCTTAAAGCACATGGTTGACCGATACAACATCTACTACGCGTACGTTCCCACCAAACTTAACCAGAAGATCCACAGAGCTGCCGTCAGCCAGGTCATTGTGGCTCCAATCCTTGGCATGTTCTGGCTGCTCTTCTTCTCTGTGCTCAGATTAGGTACGTTAATAAAAAAATATATATGTGTGTGATTCAAAGATGCACCATCTTGTCTAAAACTATGTGAAGTTACACTAAAGTAACATGATCTTCTGCGCTGTCACAGGTCCAATTCATCCCATCACTTTGTTTACATCGGGATCCCTCATCTGCTGTATTGCCTGCTCGCTTTTCCGTGTTTGGCTTCGCAAAACACCGGACAAGTCAACAAGCTACCAGGTCTGTCCCCGACTATCTGAAATTACTCCTTCATATTTCAGTATGAGACGTGTTTTCAGGTTTTTGACGTCTTCGTTTCAGATGTCTGATCAGCCAGCTGCGGAATCGTTCACTGATGCAGACAGGAGCACAGTGACGTCGACCACTGCCTCCAATGTACAGCACTTGCTTTTAAAATATATATATAGCTTCCTATCTGATGTGATCAGAGCTTTAAAGCTCTCTGCTGCTGGTCTCTGGCAGGTTTAATGAGTTAGACAACATTTGATCTTTAAAATTAATAAAGTAATAAATGCTACACTTTAAATTCAAAAGTACTCTTAGTCTATAAGCAGCAAAGATGATATCTTTTGGGTTTTCTTTCAACAATGGTGTTTTATATACATGTTTTATATTTTACTAAATAAAACTTCACAGATGTGTCTTTTTGAGGGGAAAAAAATAAATAAAACAAAAAAAACAAACAGGTTTCTTTAAAAATGGCAACATTCCTATGTTAGATATTTGTCGTCATTTTTAAAGAGACACTGGCAGTTTACGGTGTTCTCCTCCAAGAAGCGGTCTCAGCTAACAGAACACCAGACCAGGTCTGGCTACAATGGAGAGAAGAACACTAAGAGAAAACAAAAGGTTAACGAGGTAAAAATAACAGCAACAAAAGCAGACTGGACAAAATAAAAAAGCAGCAGCGAGATAATTTGTCAGGTTGTCCTCCAACAGCCTATGGAAGCCTCTAGCAACATAAAGTTAGAAATGACCCATAATAAGCTAAACCTTTAGAGTGAGACATGAAGAAGGTAGAGCAAAGGAGAAACATCTGTCTAGACTAAGTTCTTCCCCCAACTGGATTAGGCTGTCTTCTCTACCTCTTCCTAACTATAAGCTTTATCAAACAGGAAGGTTTTAAGCCTAGATTTGAATCTAGACAGGATGTCTTCCTCACAGACCAATGCTAGGAGCTGGTTCCAAGGTAGACGAGCCTAATGACTAAAAAATTTGCCTCCAATTCTGCTTTTAGAGATTCTAGGAACCACCAGTAAACCTGCAGTCTGAGAGCAAAATGCTCTGTTAGGGACATAAGGAGTAATCAAATGGAGTTTGATTAGTGAGGGCTTTATATGTCAATAGAAGAATCTTAACATCTATTCTGGATTTGACATGGAGCCAATAAAGGGAAACTAAAATTGGTGAGATGATTTTTTTTAGGCTTAATGCTGCTGTTTGTTCATTAATTGCCTTAATTACATAAATTTTTATATATGTACTTAAAAAAGACATTCATCTTTGTCCTCACACTTTAAAACTGCAGATAATAATCTGATTTGATTAATTCGAAACCCAGTTAATCTAATTTTAGAAAACACATATGCACTGCGAATGAAATGAAAACTACTATTAAGTTGTTAAAACTGGCCTTCATTTAAATCTGCTAAATCTCTGATGAATTGGTGCGCACACCTTCTTAATCTTTCTCCTGTTTTTTTTTTCTCCGTCAGCTGTTCGTTGCGTCTGTGTTGCTGGAACCAGAGCTAGCTTTAACACCGATGCCTTCCCCGGCTCACCACGGCTATGGCGCCATGGCCAGATCCCAGAGTTCGGGTCACGGACCAGTGGCTGGAGCAGAGGCTGAAGAGGAACACACCCAAAGCTATGAGACTGCGCTCAGAGACCCTGCAGATCCCTGCTGCCCCAGCCCGCTTATGGACAGCCCTACAGGCTACCAGTGACAGCAACTCCCACTTAAACCTATTCCCATGTGTCCTTTAGTGGTGGAGCACAGATCGTTCGACTCTGCGTCTCCACCACTGACCTCAAACTGCATCAGACGCTGAAATAAGATGAATCATATGAAGAATCCTAAACAAAAGCAGAATTGTTTCAAACGGAGCATTCAAATAGAAATCAGCTTGTCTGAACCTCCGCAGAAGATCAAGCTAATGTAAAGATGATTTAAAAAAAATAACTAATTCTGTCTCCTACGGTTTTTCAATTGCAAGTTAAAAATGTTAAAAGTAACAGAGGGGAGGAAGCGGGGAACAGACATGCTCCGTGGTGTGCAACTGGAAAATGGAGCAGAGTTGAAAGTTCCCTCGGTAGTGGGTGGTGTGAGCAGGTTTTTCCCCGGCAGACTGACGGAGCGCTCCGGCCATGGGTGATATGTGCTTTCTCTGTGAGGCTGAGGGTGAGGGCAGCGAGTTGTGAAGCCATCTGCCGCGAGAGCGCAGACAGACGGAGGGCAGAGTGAAGCTCTCAGATGGACTAGTCTATGTGCAGTCACGCCGTAGAGGCAGAAACGGCCTACAGCTTATTGTATTCAACACGAGGTCGCTATTTTTGCTACTGCATTTTTGGTGGTGTTCATGTGAAATATTTAGATTGGAGGTTGGTGGGTAAGCTTTCCCTTCTTAATGAGAAAATTACTAATTTGTTTAAAATGTGTCTACCTAATGTAATGAGTTTTTTTTTATGCTTTCACTTTCTTGCAAAGAGTTTTGGATGTAGATGATGACTGGTCAACAAAATTGGAATATCATCGAAAATTTGTTTATTTCAGTAACATTTATCGACACACAAAGTGTAATATTTTAAGTGCTTGGTTTATTTTGTTAAATGAAATTTGAATATTATATAGCTCTACTTATAAATGTTGCTTATACAACTTTCTGTCTACCACAGTTTTTCCTTCCACCAAACATTCCACTTATTTTTTATTTATTTATTTTATTTATTTTGGACATTACCTTTCTAAATTAAAAACCATTTGTCTTTTGTATTAATTTTTTTTTTTGTAATTGACAACATTTGATCATTAGCTGTAAGCTGTAAACATCAAAGTGAAAGGAAATAATCTATAAAGTTTTACTTTTTGGATTAAATAACTAAATCAACCAAACTTTTCCATGATATTCTGATTTACTATGTAATTGTTCCACATTTATCAGTGCATTTATGTGGGCTTTTCAGATAGAGAGACAATCAAGAAAACCCAACCATCATGTGTCCACAAAAGAGTGAATGACGCTAAATTACAGAACTTTCTGCATTTATTGACACCCCAGGTAATGAACTTTATGAAGCCTTAAAACACATTCATCCTTTACTGAAGACTGCAGAATAAAAAAAAATGTAACCAGTATTTTGACATGTTTATGTAGTGTTTGGATAAAAAAAGTTATGTGAAATAAATGTAACTGAAGCCTTTCTTTATTCATATTAAACTTGAAAATCTAATTTCAGGGAATTCTTTATCATCCGTTTATATTTAATAACAGAACGTAAGAAAATAATATACTGCAAGAAGAATAAAAAAAAATTACATGTTTCTAAAGGCAAAAAAATGTTTCTGTCCTACCATCAAAAACATAAACGTGTGTAGTTTGACATGGCAGCCCAGCATAAATGTATTAAAAACACAAACTTGTAAATAAATACACTTACTGTAATGTAAAGTTAAATTTCTCTAAAATGTGTAAAATCTTGCTGATGAACGTATAAATTCTTCTAATTGATGTCACACGCCTTAATCTGGGGTGACAGTAAATGTGACTGGTTTTGGATTTAGCTGACAGAAATAAACATGTTCTGCTCCTAAAATTCTGACGTACTGTTTTATTTTTTATAAATATAAGCACCACTAAAGAACAACAATTAAGGAAACACACAATGAAAATCTGTTTAAGAATTTAATCATCCGAGACGTTTTAATTTTACACTGTTACAGATCATGTGAGGTTTTAAGAAGAAATTGATTAAAGCTGTCATATAAATCTGTTCATACAAATCTGTTTCTTTATTTTTCGTGTTCATCAAATACTTTGTATCATGATCTAAATGCAAACAGTAAAATTTCAACTCAACTATGCTGCTCTAAATTTGCACTGATTTACTGTCAAACATCCGCATGCTGATTATGTCGTTTAGTGAAAGTCTGTGGTTATCTCCTTAAAGTTTGAAGGCTTTGTGTTCCTCTGTGGTTACTTTTGCTCTTGATTTTCCCTTTTTTGTATGTGTTAAACTACCATGGGGTGAATTATGCTTGAATGGACGGAAAACCTAAAAAGTAGGAGCAGAAAAATTTGATTTTCTAGTCTATGTGTGGTTAATTAAGAAGCTGTGATCTTCTACTAACAAACAGTTTTATTGGTTCCAGTTTACCTGATAAAAATCTTTAGCTCCAAATTAATTTGCACAGGTTATGCTGGACTAGAGATGTTACGTCTTTTAATCTTTTTTTTATTTATTCAATGTAAAAAGCCCTTGGAAAGGTGGAATAATTTATTTCAAGATCTGGTTAACGGATTTTTTAAATCACCTAAGTGAACATATTTGTTTAGATCTTCTAAATTAGATGTGTTGAGTTTCAGTATCAGTTCAGTTCAAACTCTTAACATGCCTTCATAGGAGAGAATTATTTACCCTGAAGTTACGAAAAGTATCAAATACCTTTTTTTTTTTTCTTTCTTCTTTTTTAAACCGTCTAAAGTTTTATGCTTTTGTTATTACTTTGTTGTTATCAATGACATATATATAATTAGTCAAAGGTTCTAACACAATGTGAAAAGCTTAAGGAATGATGTCATTCATAGTTGGTTGATTCAGCAGAACTATGATCAGTTCAGCTCTTGTTGCTGAGTAATTTAGATTCAAATTGATTTTTCCATCGGCTTGGTTGCATGACAAAATTATACTTTTGGGGAAAGCTGTAATAAAATGATTTCATATTATTACTGTAAAATAAAATCTGTTCCACTCTGGTTTATGAGGAGTGTACTTATGGATCCTCGGATGCTCAATGGGGGAACATAGCAGTGGACAGTCAAAGTCAGAGCAGAGAATGATGAAGTCAAATACGTCTGGAGAAAACATCAGTGAGCACATCTTAAAGTTTTTGTCTTGTGGGTTTTTAAAAGAAGGTTTCATTGATCATTAAACCTCCTTTCCATTAGCAAAAGCTAAAAAAATTAATAAATCAGCATATTCTTAGCTCTTAAATTGTCTATTTCCATCCTTAACTTCCCTCATTATATTCCTAAATGCCAGCTTATGTGAGCTATACTCTGAGGTTTATTAGTTTTCCAGATATTTCCACCCTGGTTTGGTCCCACACATAAAGAAAAACATTGAGTAACCATTTATTTAAGATGAATATCTGCCAGGCTGATGGATCTGTAGCGCTTTAATCTAAAATAATAATTGATTTAATTCAAATACTGTATGATACGATTCCATAGACTTCTGCTTTTGACCTTTAGTGTGGTTTATGGTTAGATGTGAGGTGGTCATGCGTTAAATATACATATACGTGCAATAATCTGTTTAAAAGACTTGTTTGACATTTAGAGAAAATCTTGATTGACCTGAATGACCAACAGCAACATGTTTGTTTAACACAGAAACAAATGAAAATAATCAGAAGCATCAGGACCATCAAATTCTGTTTCAATTTATCCTCAATTTATTGTTTTAATTGGCTTTAAAACATATTTTTTTAAATCTGTATATAGTACTGACATAGTTCTCGGTACTTTCAGGAATGTTGAGGAAAGTTACATAAACTTTTTTGGGACTTACTCGATTCTTTAATTTAATTTGCTTGGACTTTACCTTGAACTCGTTCCTTAATGACGTTTTTAATATGAAGTTTTGCAACCCATACCAGGAAGTTTCTTGAACTTTTTTGTTCTTGTACAGTCCCGAAGATTCATAAAACACATGTAAAAGCTCTAGAAATTAACAGATAAGATCCAGAAAGTAGCAAACAAACTCCTTCTAGGAACTACCAGGATAAGTTGAACTTATGTATTGGAAATTACCTAAAGACTTCTAAAAAACAGGTGGCAAGTTCAATTAAAAATTTGCCTTATTGTACAAAAAACATTTAATAGATTAAAGGTTTTCAAAACATCTTAGCTGACATTTTAAAAAGGCTTTTTTAGAGTTGTATAGAAAACAAACTTTCTTGGTGCTTTGAAATACATAATATGGATATGGTTCAATTAATTGTTTTAACATTGAAATGTCCCTAGAGTTTTAAAACGTTACTTTTAAAACTGAGCAATCCCCATATCAAAAAATACTCAGGCAACAACCTAGTTTGATTTTACCTAAAGCGTATTGCTACAGTGTTTAAAAGTGCAAACGCATCTTTGATAGCTTACTTTGCTAACAGTAGCTAGTCTGGTTGTTGATGACAGAGATTAGCGAATCCTTCTGATTTTCAACTTTGAAACTGGATTGAAATTCTGATTTTAGTTGGAAATGAAAAATTTAGCCAACAATAGTTGCTCTTGTTTTTTTTTTTTTCTTATCTTTTGAAAAGTCTTTTTTATCTTGCAAATAATTTGTACCATTCTTTTTTCTAAATACCAGCGAAGCCACTCAAGGTACTAACAGTAGGACTTTTAAGGACCATGTTTAAGAACCATGACAGCAGATAAATGTGCACTCAATGAACTTGGACTACTAAAGAATACAAGCACATCTTAGCTCTGTGTTTGTTGCAAGGTGTGTGTCTGTGTAACACTTACGATGTGTTTAAAGTTAAAAGAACAGACAATGGGACCAGTGCTACGTTCGGCAACTAGAGTAGAAAAATTTGTAAGCGGAATAATGACCACAGACCGCAAAAGAAGTTTAACTTCCGGCTTATTATTTGTTGAGAGGAAAAAATTAACAATATTACAAACAGTTGACATACAATGACACAAAATTCTATTCAAAATAGTTTTCCTGTTTCCTCCAGAATAATTTATTTCATTCCTGTTTGGAATTTAAACTTAATGTTAGGTATTAAAGGATACTATTTATTTATACCTAGGTTATAGTTCTATTTAAGTCCAAGTTGATACCATTAATTTGTTTAGTTTACAGTTTGTCAGTTTTTAATCCCTTTAAATCTATTTTAGTTATTTAGAGTTATTTTTAAGAAGCTAAGATTTTTTCTTAATTTCCTGTTTTGACCATTTCTTGTTTCTAATATAACCCAACAGACATGTTTACATTCCAAACAGTAACAATTTATATTGAACACGGTTCTAAAAGAGAAAAAATACAATAAAACACAGCAGAAACAATCCAGTAAATGACAGAATAACTTTTGCTTCAAACCAATGTATTTTCTCTCTGATGATCCTGAAGGGTTAATCTGGTTTCTGCGAATCCACTGCTTTGTTTTTACCAGGAGAACATGGGCAGATTGTACCAATTCGGATGATCTGCAATGTCCAGCAGAGGGCGTAGCTCCTACTGGACGACGGTTACAGGGCTTGTTGGTTACGGCTCGCCATCTTGTTTGTCGTTAGCAGAATTCATTTCAGCAATCGGCTCAAACTTCCCTTCTCCAATTTTCAGCAGAACCTTCGCTGTTTTGTATGTATGAGGAAGCGGGTGCGCCGGTGGTTGTTGTAGCTTCTGTTGATCGTGCTTTAATGACGTCCTTTGTTGGCACCATTGCATTGGTTAGCCTGGTCAGTACGTGTCAGTCCTGTAAAGTCTGAAGTATGGCAGTCAAAGTGGAATAACTTGATGATTGCAACAACAAAGAAGCGGCCTGGAGTGTATTGAAGCAGGCGTCCGACAGTTTTGAAATTCACCAAGTTAACCCAGTGTGGCCCTCTACAACACCGTTAGTTTGCCGCAAGTTTAAATAGTATTTATTTCCTGTACTTTTTTTAAACAAAATCTTTTGCACATAGTTTTAGTTACATACATTTACAAAGCATTAAGAGTGACTTCATTTAATTATTCATCGTTTCTATTACCATTTGGATTACCTCATTTTAGGTGACTTAATCTATATCATTAGGTATTTGGGTGAAATTTTTATTTGTTTATTTTATTCTGTTTGTTTTTGCACTACTCTGTTAGCTGTTTATAACATGACACAATAACATCTATTGTTTGAAGAAAAAAAAACGACTGTTATAAATGAAACAGCAATTGGTGGTTGGTGACATAAGAATTTAGATTAAAATAAACAAATAATAAAATAAGGATGAAGTTAAAGTACAACAGGTATGTACTGTCCGGGTACCGCTGCTTACAGGGCACCAATATTATTGTTGGGCTTTTTATAGAATTAAACAAGCAGACATTATTAGCTGGTTATGAACTGAAATGCCGGGTGATGCAGAAAGGTAAAATAGGGTTTATTGTAAACAAGAACTATTCAAGTATCAGTTACTCGTAATTTTTTCTGAATGCTGCTTGTCAGCAACAGGTGTGGGAGGGACTTTGACTTATTAAACTCAGTTCTGTTTATTTTTTTATCCTTCATTGAGAAGATTTTTGTACAGTTTTTAGCCATCTTTAAAACTGCCTTCTTTTAGGAAACGTTGTCGTTAGCTCCAGCCGGCCCATGCCTTGACCGAATAGATCTGTTGGAGAGAAAAAGTATGTATTATTGTTTTTTGTTTTTTTTTGTTTTGAAAAGGATAGAAGTTAAATCTGTCTAATACAGTTTTTTTTTAACTAATCTGAAGACACTCAAAAGAGTTTGCACCTTATAGAGTAGGATTTTAGACCCTTGTTTTGGTGAAGAACTAACACCTAAATTTCCCGTACGTTTAACTTTTGTCTCTGACGACCTTCACGCACCCTCACCATTTTGGGTTTTATCGGGAATGCATTGGTTGCAGCTTTATTTGACTGTGGAAATTTACATACCATCCTGCAGCGTTAGGCCGAGTTTTTTGTTACTTTTATACATCTAAGTCTTACTTGTTGCATGTTTTTGTTTTTTTTCTTGCTCTACAACTTAATGTTGCACATTACTGTTGAACCTTTTTAAACCAAAATGTTGGAATGTTCTGTAAATTGAACCCAGGCCACTCTTGTAGCTAGATGTTTTACCCTTTAAGATAAAGAACCATATGTGGCAACCTGGACATGATTTATCATTCTTAATTTGATATTATTCATATTATTATTGGAAGGGTGTTACTTATGTTTCTGATCATTTTGCCTTTGGAGATAAAGCAATGGCATAATTTCAACATATAACACATACCTGTATAAAGACATGGCTGTCAACAGAAATAGAAACACTGCTACAGCTGCTTTAAATGTATTGTAGGTGTGTGAATGATCAACAAGTGATATTGACTGAAGTTGAGGGCCCCATGGAGGCTTGGGCCGGCCCTGTAACTACCCTTCGGGCATTCCTCTGATCAGGCCATGTCAGAGGAATATTACCATTGTCACACCTTTTATTATACAAAGGGCTTTATGAGTTGCAAAAGGTTTGGGGAGAAGAAAAAGAAAAAGTGCCTGACATTTCCCCTGTCACCCGTGGCAACTGCTGAGAGCATACCTCTCAGTGAAAGGTGAATTCCTCTGGGAGCGTGTCCTGCTGCACGCCTCTCCCCACTCCAGATGCTCAGAATAGAAAATGTCTCTGGCTGTTCTGCTGCAAACATACCATCAACTCCTATAGGAGCTGAGTTTTAGCATTTTAACCAGAAGGCACAGAACTCCTTAGGGAAGATTGTGTTTAAGCGTGTTTTGCTGTCAAAATATCTTCAACCTCATGCGCAAAGGTGCCCTGACAGCATAACACACTTTTCTCTCTGAGACACCTCGCCCATGTCAAGGTTTTATTATTTATTATATTAATATTCATCAACGTTAATAAATAAGTCAAATTAAGAGATAACTAGTTTATAATTGCAAAATTGCTGAGTCAAAGTTATGTGATAACTGCAAATATTAGATTGCAAAATCACTTATGAGGCAAATTTTCAATTTATTATAGGTAAAATCTACAGTAATAACCGGTTATAGTCAAATTATGATCATAAGAAACATATATAACAATCATACAATCATAGTTATGAGATGATTTTCCTTACCTATTAAAATAGTCAATCGTGAAGTAACTATTTCTAATCCTAGTCCTTCTTGTGAGATTTGAACTATAGACATACTTAAATTACCACTATATTGCATGAACTTAATTAGAATATTGTCCTAGATTTAATAAGCAATTTGACTTCTTGTGCTCACGTCTTATAATAATTGTAAATACATTAACTTCATGGGAAACGAAGAGAATAAAAGAAAAAGATGTTGTGGGTTTTTTGTGTTTGTTATTTGTTTTGTTTGTGGTTGTTTTTTTTGCAAATTTCTCACTGTATCGCCAACCCGATAAGTTTGTACAAGTGTACAATATGTGGGGTCATGATGTTACGTGCCCTTTTCCTGACCCTACATCCGTAAAGGTCCTGGATGGAGACACTAGCACTGATGATCCTCTCTCCAGACCTACATGTTCATTTCATAAGATAAATGAAATGTAAATTAGTTATAAGATTCCTGCTCTCAATATGGGACTATGTTTCATGTCAGCATTGTGTGATTCCAATTGACCTAAATCACAGTTATAAGATGATGTGTTAAAAGCATTAAACAGGTAACTCATCATTAGGAGGAGTCTAGTTTTGATAAGTAGACTTTGACATTCTAAAGTCATAATTATGAGCTAACTAAACAAACATTCACTCTGCAAGTAGCATTCAGTATTAAATGTGGATGGATGAATGGAAACAATCATGAGACTGATACATTCAAGTTGTATTTATGAGGAATGGTATGAGCTGCCAGTTAAATCATAGTATAACTAACTCATTGCTTCATCTAACGACAAAATACTATAGGATTAATGAATAAAGGTCATTATTATCCTGACAGTAGGTTTTATTTACAGGTGGTTGATTATTTGGTTAACTAAATCTCTGTATGGAAAGTAATAATTAAACATATCTATAATAACTGTCTGATCCTAAGTTCATGTCAGAAATATTAAGTTGTATTTCTTTATCAGTTGGAGATTTGTTGTCTCTTAACTGTGGAAATTAACAAGTTTTAAGTAAAGTTAAAGAATGAAAATGTTGGATAAAAGTCCATCTTGTTTTGTGGCTTTTTTTATATTCTATTGCATTATACTAAATACCAACAACAATATAAAAAAACTCATAGTTTTAATGACAAATGAGTGGATATATTGTTAAAAAACCAAAAAATAAAGTAACAACTTTCTTCATTGCAGTCCATGAATCCAGTCAAAACTGTTGCGTCTCCCACCTGAACACGCATGTGTTGCACTTAAATCCCGCAAAGCAGCCTTACACATTACCGTGCTATGATTGGGTGAGAGTGATTGATGGAGCATGACTTCGCTTTATTCCTCACACAAACACACATATAAGACCCCTAACAGTTGCCATGGCAACATTCAAAGCCCCTTGTTTCCGAAAAACCTGCTGCAGACCTTCTAAAAATAATCCGCGTCCTCCTCTTGAGACGACAGACCTTGATGCATAACAAGGTGAAGCTGAAGAACCCGAACAACAGGAGGGGATGTGTTGCCTTTGCGATGTAAGGATCAAGTATGTGTCAAGCTCAAAAATAAACTAAACATTTCAGTCTTTATTTTACATGTTTTTTTTTTTAACCGAGGCAACAGGAATCCAGCAGCAGCTCATTGAGAAAGAGGCTCCCTTGCTCACTGCAGCGAGAGGGATTAAGGACATGTCAAATGCCTCTTCAACAGCAGAACAGACAGCCAAGTCATGGATGTGACTTTCACGGAGATCCAACAAAATCGTGCATGACAGAATCGATCCCTGTTTATTAAAATAACTCCCCATCCCTTCTCTTGCTTTAGTATTGCACGATTTACTTTGAGATAAAGTGTTATTCTCCCTTTCTGAAAATGTTTCTTGATGTAACATTGTGCAGCTGCGTGAGTAAGGTTGGCTGATGTGCCTGAAGTCGCCCTCATCTCTGCAAGCCACAGTAAAGGACCGATTGACGCTCGGATCTTATGTAACTCTCAAATGGGCTGTCAGAGGGAAGGACATGAAAGCATTGTGTGATTGATTCAGGATTACATCAAGAAGAAAAGACATCATTAGGCTGTGAAATACCCACAGATCACTTTATTTAGTTGTATTAGTTGTAAGTAAACACATGGAAATGTTCTCCTGAAACTTCACTTTACAAAGAGTGCATGTGTTTAATGACTCTGGTAATAACGACAACTTTTGTTTTTGGTCAAAAAGATAACTAGGTGAAGTCATCACAGTTCAATATAGCAGCTGATAATGATGAGGTAGACAGTGACACACCCAATATATACACATAACCAAGTAAAAACAAAAACAGTTAACGTGTCTGTAAGGTTGGCTAAAAACGCCTAAAGTAAGGAAAAAAAACAAGAGGCTACAAAGAAAACAGTTACTACATATATAACACCACCTTCACAGTCAGCTTATAAAACATTACAACCGTGGGCTGGAGAAGTACAGACTGAACACACGATGTATGATTTAGATCGCTTACCTAGATAACACCCTTTTATGTTTGCAACGATAATCGTTTTGTTTTTGAGTTAAACGGTTGTTTTTCTTTAGAGTATAGGGATCATTACTATCAAACTGAATGATTATATATCTAAATAATGAACAGGGCGTGACATTTTTAGAAAATAAAAAATAATGATCTCTTAAAACCATAATAGTTCAGATTATATAAAAATAAACTTTAGAACTATACAGTCGGACTAAAGCGATAATAATCACAGGTCAGCAGCTGGGATTTACATACTCGCCCTGTTTGTTAGGTCGCTTGGCTTTCTCATAGTAATGGTTAAATGGCAGCTGAGGGCAACACAGGCAGTGTTAGAGCTTATAATGCAGTGATAACTGTGAGCAGATGTTTTATCTCCATTACTGTTGTCTGTGATATTATCATCATTAGTTAGATTTAGGTTATTAGCCTCGAGGTAAAAACATTACCTTTTAAAAGTATCCATCATGCTGTTTTTTTGTGGTTTTTAAAGCAATGACGAAGAAAGTATCCAGAGTTTTCCTTGGTTGTTTTCCCTGCCACAGCCTGTGCTTGTGCACTGCTGGTCAGGTGGCTGATAAAGGGATTCCGTCACTAAATTGGCCGGTTTTCAAAACATTTCTGTTGACATGTGCAACCAACCATAAATAGCGTTCTACCAGAGTTTTACAAGCGATGGTTGTAATACACAAAAATCTTTTTTTTTTAATAGTTCTTTAGGTTTGAAATAAATTATTCTATCGAGATGCAGAGAAAGACCGTCTGGAGTTTTCCACGATCATTAAATAACATTGTCCTTTTTCCTCTTCTACTAGTTGCTGTGCACTGGCGGTGAAGCTTGCTGAAAAAAAGAGTGACAGCAACTTTCCTTGCCTTACAAAAAAAGCCGAATTTGGCTGTGTTGGTAAAACGGTTAGGTTACAAGCAATGGGAGTCCTGATATTATCAGCTGGTTAAACACGTGCTATAAGAGAATTACCCCATATTTTTGCAGCTGGCAGATTAAAACTTTTGTATTGTTCTTGAGTATCTTAAAGACAATCTGTGAAAAAAAAGCTAAAGATTAGGGGGATCTTCCCCTAATTGGTTCAAAATAATCTCAATGTCAATACAAACCAAGTCAAAATGTGACACATGAGGCAGCAGATGTATATGCTGCTTCAGTTTTAAACAAACACAATCAGATCAACACCTTAGAAAATGTTATTTTAAATTGTTTGATTACCTTTATAAGGTGAAGCTGTGCTAATAGTACATGGATTTATCAAACCGTCAGACTTTTAATATGAGTCCATGCCTACTTTTATGGCTGTGTGGAAGCTAAGCAAACAGCAATAACACATTTAGTAGAAGTTAAGTTCATATTTGTACTTAAATTCATGAATCAAAACACCAATGAGAGATGTTTTAGCTTTGATGATCAGTACGTCACCAGAAAAATTTGTTGCTTTTTCTGTTTTTCATACAATCAATGTGATCTTGTTGCACATTTTTATGACCTGTGCTCTTTTAATTTCAAAATGTTTAGACCCCATGCTGACAGAGGCCCAGTTAGGTCTCATCTCCATATAGAAATGTTATGTTGAAGTAACAACATAATCATTAATTTTTCAAAACAACAATGCACTTAATAAGCACTATTAACAAAAAAAAAACTACAATAAATAACTTTACATGTACTCAATAAAAAAACAACAGAAACAAAGATGTTGCAATTGCTCCAAAATGCCCTTTACTGCCGAACACTAAGGGTCACATAACAGTCTATAATGTAGCGTTTAACAGTATTCAGACGTCTACTAAAACGCTCCAAACCTCGATCGGAGGAGAGCATTGAAAACTACGTTGAGTAAGGTGCGGGCCAGACACCCTAACAGTCATTGATTACTGAAAGAAAAGCTCTGAGGAAGTTTAACAGTTCTTGTCCGAAGCCACTGACGAAACATTTAGTAAACTTCATTTGCTTCAGTTGCTAAAAACTCCTTTGTACGGCAAAATGGTCACGTGTAATAAAAATAAAAATTGATAAAAATCCTGCCGACACACAGAGGTTTGACTGAAGTATTCCGATTTTCTCCTGTAAAATCACATTTTAAGTTCCACTGTGTACCAGATGAATACAGAGCTGCCTTAGCTGGCCACAGTAACAGTCACAGTTTAAATATTGTGCGATGCTTGGGTATCATAATATACTTTTTAAGATATATATATATAAATATATATATATATATATATATATGTGTGTGTGTGTGTATATTTCACAACTGTGCCACTCTTTAAGGATACAACATATAGACCACTATAGTCACTGTCAGTGGGTAAATATTAAAGCCATTATGTACAAAGAGACTTACAGTGATCTTCAATGCTTTCAGCTGACAGGTCCAGACTCTCACAGCTGTACAGCAGCGTTGACTGGAAGCTAAACATCCACAGCAAAGAAAATAAACTCTGCAGTTGGTCGATCTAATTTTAAAGTATACCATACATCCGCCATGTTACACAAACCAGCTCGCAGAGCAAATGTACAGCAGCCAAAAAGACACGACGCTGTACAGTTACACAACCTCGCTCCATGGCAACCGTGTTGATGCTTTGATAGCCACTGCTCAGCAGCTCCCGCTGTGCGCCTCAGTCGGCCTTGTCCTCGGCATTCTTAGCCCACCCTCGGCTCATCACCGCCACCACAATGCTGTACATGTTGAGCCAGGCTTGGCGCAGTGGCGCTGTGTATGCCTGGCCAAGGCTGCACTGCAGCATGTAGAGAAGGGATTCACCTACCATCTGTAGAAGTAAAAAAAATGTCACTTTTTTTATATCAAGTTGTACCAGGGTAGATATAAAACATAGTTTTCAAATGATAACTATGTTTATTCAGCAAAAAAAGACTTAACAAAAGCACTTTAATTAAATAGGTAATTGCAGGAGTGTGTAGATGTGCCTGACCAACTGCTTCAAGGATTACTTGAAAGATTTAAAGATAATAAACACATAACTCATAAAAACCTTAAAAATGTCAATTTTGCAGATTAAATAGAACCTGTCTCACAACATAAAAACGGCTAACTACGGTTTGAACATAACACATTATCCTCCAATCAAAACATTTCTATTTCTATGTCTGACAGATAAACCATAATAAGAAGTGTAATGGACATATGGAAAACACATGTAACAGTTGTGAAGCTTCCCAGTAGAGGGCAGCTAACCAAAATCCGGCTAATCCAAGAGATTAAAGTTACTTAAAGCAAAATCTAACACATGCTGAAAGAAAGGCTATTCTCACTTTTGCCAAAATAGTAGTATCTTCCTTATCCTGAAGAGTTTGAAGAAAATATTCAGTGGACCAACAAGACTAAAATGCAACTGTTTGGAAGGAATGCATCCCATCATAAAAAAAAGAACATTTTACTGAAATTCACAGATGAAGATTATGGAACATAAAGTTTAGCTCTCAAAGACGAAATCCTAAGAATGAAATCAGTTCGTAACCTTAAACTCAGTCTTATGTGAGTTAAGCATAAAAATGATCCAAAGCAGACACTTAAGACTAAATAGCTGTGAACTAAATTAGCTTGTTTTATGTTTTATTGTTGTAGTTGGTTTGACAATGGAGAGACTTTTCAATCGTAAAAATCTTCAAATATGGCTGAATTTGACCAAAGAAAAGTAGGCCAACCTTTCCTTAGTGTGATAAAAAAAAAATTATTTTTAAAAGTGGTTGTTTTTATTTTCCTTTGATAGGTTAGAGTGCGTTTTTTATTTTTTGTTTAGGTCATCTTTTGTTTGATATCTGACAAAAACAAAAACTAACACAGAGGAAATTGGTGAGTGTGTACATACATTTTAAAACATAAATTAACGAAAGAGAAAAATAGGACAAAAAAGCATGCAGTCGTGTGATTTTCACTTTTTCATTTTTTAGGTTTATAATGTATGAAATGGAATTTAAAAGAGAAATTTAAAGAGAAATGAAAGATTGTTCTGGTCCAATTTTCTGACACAGCATCACATCAATTTGGGCTAAAAAGGTATAGACAAGAGATGTATGTTAGACATGTAGGCTCCTCTATACGGCATGCCTGAAATTCCAAGACAGGACCAGATAAATAAATAAAAAAAATATATATATATATTTATATGTGTTTGTTAATTGGATATCCTCACCAGAAAACAGTGTTAAAAATAAAAATGTTTAGTTGGAAATCCCAAACATAACTCTGGGAGGTCCCAAGCCTATCCCTCACTTTTCCTTATTTATGAATTGATCGGAACATCAGATTTTGGTCAAAATGGATGAAAAGAAATATAATTTGGGTTGGTTTTATTTTCAAATATAAAATATTTGTAAAAATAAAAGGGAAAAACAAGATTGCTGTTTTACAGGGACTTATTTCATGACGGAAGCTGGCGCTGCTTGTTCTATACAACTCAAAAGTGTCAACATAGGTGAAGAATTTATCAAACACAATTAGGATACCTACAGTTTTAACGAGTTTGAACAAAGTCAAGTTTAAAGAATGTGCCGGTTAAAAAAGTAAACGAGGTCAGAGCTCAAACCAAATAAAAACTTCTCCTAATCTCCTCTTGTAAAAAAAATAGCTTGTATTTCAATAATAAAATTACAAATTTTTTAATTGAAAGCAAAAACTCAAATGAGTCATTTACAGGATTTTTGAGAAGTTTGTTGTTTTCAATACTTTCTTAGAAGAAGACACACATACTAAAAATTGCACGGATCTCATTCAAGCAGAGTAGCAATTATTGTGATTTTCCCAGATATATGTAGCTTACAGTAAATGACTGAATGCTGACTCCCACTGCCTGATGCTTCCTCCCAAGATTAAGAAGAAAGTCGTCCAAGGAGTGGAGATCATCCAGGTGGCTCACAGCCGCATCAATCACAAGCATCACCTGGATTAAAAAAAACATGCAAGGCAGCATTCATAACTGCACACGGTTGTAGGAAAGGTTTGAAACTGATTACATGGGAGTTAGCTCACTTTGGTGACATGGTCCAGAAACTCAGGGTTGGAGAGACAATCTTGTTTGGAATCACAGTTTGTACTATAGTGGAAAAGGTTGAGCAGCGCAGGATCCAACTCAAACAACCTATCACAGAAAAAAAAATTGCTGAGAATTATATGCAAAATTAAATAAATAAATCAGCTTTTGATTTAGCTGCAGCTGTCTAAAGCTGTGAGTTAGTCTGTCGCCAAGCAACAAGTGAAGCATCTGGTTCCTGTAAACATTGGAAAAGAGAGCTGCAAATCTCCTCTCACTTTTTCTCTGTACCTGTGCTATATATTTTAGCAGCACAGCTGTGATGAAACGACACATTTGAAGGATTAACTGGTGTCACTGAAAGAAAAAACAACCTCAGATTACCCTCCTCTGAGCCTGCTCAGATGCTGATTTTGCAGAACATTACCTTGAGAACATGATGACACCATGAGGAACTTTGTTGTTGCCCAGGCTCTCCCAGCTGCCTCGTATCAGCTCCTTGTCTTTCACTGACAGCTCCCCCATCATCCCTGCAAGCACAAGACAAGACTCTTCTCTGGTGGGCAGACAATTAACTCTTACAAAAATAAAAACAATCAAAGAATTTATCTTTTGGAGAATCAAGTTTTTTAGTTCCACCTAGAGGCATAAGCAACCTGCTGATGCTGGTGTTGGACGTGAGGAAATGTTGGCGGGAGAAATGACCATACTGTACCTTTTTGAGCTCAGTCGTCTCTCTGGAGTGAATCTCTCTGGGGAATGACTGTTTCTGTGACTGTGAGTGAGTGATTGTGATGGGTGCAGGCTGCCGTCTGACACTCAGGTCCACTTGTGCTCTCTTTCCCCGGCCCACTGTGCAGTCAAGGAAGGCGAGTTCTGCCACACTCCTATCTGTCACAGCGCCTGCTACCTCTCTCTCCCCATGTGGTTTGCCTCCTGATATGCTCTCTCTCTCTCCAGCACTGGGGATGCTGCTCATGCCACTGATGGAGAAAAGGAGGGAACGCTCTCTTCAGCTCCAAAGAGGCTGCAGTAAACCACAGCTCCTCCTGCAGGTGAACTGAGGTCCAAAAGTACACACAGACATTGAACTTTACATTATAATTAAGAGAATACATTAAACAACAAACTGTGAAGCAAAGCAAAATGACCCGGAGAACTGGTCTTTACTTGACAATTGCTGGTTTAAAGACGTAAAAAACAATTTGAGAGCCCTCACTTTTTATTCCAAGATGTATCCTCGGCTGCCTACATGCGTTCACGAAATGAAATGTGTGGGAAATTAAATGGCTACAATAATAAACGACCCAAACGCACCTCCTCGGTGAAATTATATTGATCTTCTACTATTTAGAACCACTCCTCAAACAGCAGTGATCATAACATTCTGCGGCCAGAGTATGCAGCCTCTCATTAATCTAAATGAGATGTGTCTTTTTTTCTTGCCTCTGCCTCCAAACACATGTTTAAAGGCAACAGTTTTTCACTCCCTCTACACATGCACATATTGCCCAGGTATTATCTAACAGGTTTGTGGGGGGGGGGGGTTAGCCTTTTTCTTTATTATTTTTTTGTCATAAAGCAGGGAGTTGTAGGTGCACATCTTTCCCCCGAGGGACCACAAGGCAGAGTGAGCAAGGATGCAGGGTTCCCATGACAACCGGACAGGATGGAACCCTTGAAGCTTCAACGTGTGACTATTGAGATTTCAAAGCAGTGAGACGCAGTGATTATTTAACATCACCATAAAATATATGCAACAACATTTTTGTATCGCTTCTCTTTTTGGATCTCTTTTAACAGCGACAGAGCCGCCAGTAAAAGCAACACAAATGCTGTAAGCACACGGAAAAAGGAAAATAACTTTGATTAATACATAAGCGGTAAATTTAACCGTGACTGAGTGTCTAGTGTGCATAGAAGTGATGATCTAATAGCAGGAGGGATTTTTTTTGTTTTTGTTTATTTGTTCAAATTCAGTAGTTTATATACTATTACTTATTGTTTAAACTTCCAGCCGACAACACTGGTACATCTCAGGTAAGTTGGTAGTCCGCCTTGAAAGCATTAATGTTGCTGCACTTAAGTCACTTTCTAACTAATGTTGCCTTATGTTTGGGTTTATTTTACGTCAATAAAACTCATTTTACCACATTTTTGTCTTGGAATGTTTTTAAAACACTAACACAAGCTTTGGATGTAAACTAGTCACCCTTTGAGTAAAACACAACAACAACCCCGATGTTGCCGCACCTTTAATTTACATCTTTACATGGTTTTCTGATGTTGGCAATTTCTTTTTTTTCTAAATGCTACACCGGGCATTACTGCTAAATGGTTCAGTTTTGGTTTCCTCATACCACAGGGCAAATCTCTAAAAATGAAGGCTTATGAAAAATGTAATCTTTTCTCAACGGGATGTGAACATCTGGGATGCAGAACCCGTCTCCTTCCTGACGAGAATTGTGGATTGCGTATTCCCATGGTGTTCATATTTAGCATGTAATTGCTTGCACAGATGACTGTGGCACCACCAGGCATCTTGAAACTGTACCCAAGGATATATTAGCCAAAGTATTTTGAATTTCCATGATTTCACATGACAAAATGTGTTTCTATGGATTTGATTTCAAACAGATCCAAACATTTGCCTCTGTTTACTAAAATTCTGTGAATTATTCCACCTAAAGCTTTAAACCCCAAGTAAGTCCTGGCATTGGCTTCCTAACCTCCATTAATATCATTTTAGTGTTTTAAATTAATCACTTTGACAGATGTAACAGCTTAATTTGATATGTAGCAAATATGAGACTTTGGTGTCAAACAGCAAGAAAAAAAAAGTTGTGTAAATATACATTTTTTACAGTATATTGAGTGTGTGTGTGAGTTTATATTATAAATCATAAAATATTTCATGTACAGAAAAAAGGCTAATAGGAGCTCAACATTTTTACTAAAAGAGTTAGTGAATTAAATTGTATTTCTTTATAATAATAATGTATACTTTCATTGATCCCATAGGGGATTATGTTTTTTGGTGTACACCACACCAAGGGAGCTATTTTTGCAGGCACCAGGTAGGGAGTAGCGTAAAGGATGTATTTTGCCCTGGGCTGGATTCAAACCCATGACCTTTGGATTGAAAGTCTGGTGACATTCCAATGGAGCTATCCGGATGCCTTATTTCACAGTTATCTTGGAAACTCTTCATATTTGCCTCTTCTTTTGCTGAGATGAGACTAAGCTAAACCCACTTCAAGCACCAAAACACTGTTTGACACAGAGAATATAAAACTTATAGTAAATTTCCTTTAGATTTCCCAGACGTAACTCCAGATTATGCTTTACCCCTTTGCTCCACCCTAAAAACTAAGAAAAGTGACAATTTTGACATTGTGATATATGACACAAAAGTACAAATTTTCTTACAAAATAAATTATATAAAAACGAGTTAGGGGAAATGTCATTTTTCAACATGTAAAACTGACCATTGCACATAATTTCAATAAACAGTTTTTTTTAACATCAGTTTACTTACATAGATCACTGTTAGAACATCATGTTAGAGCCTGACCAGCCTAGAGGCATTTAAAGGGACACTAGCCCACAAGTGTCTATTATAGCAGGTCCGGATCTCTCTGACAAAAGTGCTTTCAAACATATCCACACATCCCCGTGTGGTTTGTAAGTAAAAATGATCTCTGAGATTCCTGGCAGCCAGCTGTCAAAGCACAAGAGTACAGCAGAGGCCAGTGCACCAGAATATTTGATGTGGATTTGTAGGCTTGGAGTAGATGGCAGCGCTGGTCTCTGTGAAAGCATATGCACAGTGAGGATTGTTTATTTAGCTGGCAGTGTGGCTCTGGAAAAAAAAAAACCCCAGAGAACTTTAAAACCATCCATTGAAGAAAAGCCAATCTCAAACAATTGTTGTTTAGGAACTTTAAACATTAAAAACAATGTCTTACTGGTGCCGTTTAGCATAATCGTTTTTTTTTTATTTACAGTTGGAAGCTCAGTGTCTGGACATTAAATAAATTCTTATTTTGTTTTCAATATTTATTTTTTCAACCCAATGTCCATGATCCTCTAAATTCAAAAT
>JAVLVB010000602.1:387775-445822 GCA_032876305.1 Orestias chungarensis
TGTGTGTGTGTGTGTGTGTGTGTGTGTGTGTGTGTGTGTGTGTGTGTGTGTGTGTATAGTAGTCACATGCCTTTTGTTCTTGTTGTCAGAAAACGTGCAAGTTAAGTACAAGTCTAAAGTGGTGAAGTATACATGGCCAATGCCTCATCACGCGGCGGACTCCATCCCTTGGGTGAAAGCCACCTTGGGTAACGGAGAAACTCTTCAGACAAAGCTGCTGGTATATTAAACCGAATACAAAAAAAATGTCTTCTGCTGTGGTTTCTCCCCATTTATCTTTTCTGCTCGTCTTGTGTGTTGCAGATCGGTGCTGATGGGACGAACTCGATGGTGAGGCAGAAACTGGGAATACCCACCGTCAAGTGGAATTATGACCAGTCTGCTGTGGTTGCAGTGCTGCATCTTTCAGAGGTATTTAATCTTTATTAAGCGTGTGTGTAACTGGCCAACATAGAGTGCTGCACAATACGAGGTTTAAGTTAAATTTTACTGACTTACAAAGACGAACGGGAAGAGATTGACATCTAAAGTTGTGCGAAGATGGTAGAGTCGTCCTCCGAAAGGCTTACAGCTGTCTCAAAGTCTTGGCTTTCATGAGCATAAATCAAATACCCGCCACTTTTAAAGTGGATGTATTTGTTTGTGGTTGGTCCTTAATACTTTGGTTTATGTGTTGCAGCCCACAGAGAACAATGTTGCGTGGCAAAGGTTTCTCCCTACTGGACCCATCGCTATGTTACCGGTAATTTATTTATTTTTTTCTCAAGGTAGCAGTTACTTCCTGTAATCTCGTATTTGATGGTGCCTCAATTTTTGTGTAGCTCTCTGACAGAGAAAGCTCTCTGGTTTGGTCAACTGGCCATCACCTGGCAGAAGAGCTGGTGGAGCTGGACGAGGAGAGCTTTGTCGACGCCGTCAACTCCGCCTTCGTGAGTCTCTTTGGGTTTTACTTGCAGCCGGTGTTCGGGTCAGTAGGACGTTGCAACATTTCTGTGCTTGTGTGCATGGATTCTCCAAACACCTGCATGTTGACCAGGTTTTAAGTGACTCACACAAACATCTTGGATGGAGTTTGGGCCAAAACCAGATAAAATAATAATAATCATTTTCCTGCAGGAATGATACACCTATGTGTGTCTCTTCTGTGTTTGGAGAACCTTCGTTTTCCCAAGCTGGCTATTTTTACTTGCCCTGCTGATGGATGGGGTCACCGAGGCTGAGTCATGTTTGGTTTCAGGCCTGGTTTGCTAATTAAACCTGTGGTCTTCCAGTGTCGACCATTACTGCATGGAAGTTTTTTTTTAAACAGAGCTAATTCAACTGCATAGCCTGGCCAGCATCTTCTTTTAATTAGCCCAGCTCTCAAGGCCGTGCCAAACCAGTTAGTTAGAAAGGAGGGGGCGGCGAGCACTTTTGCTGGCTTTACTGTTCGGCTTCACTCCGTGTCGGCCAGATTCTCTGTCCACTCATTAAAATATTGCATGCTTCCTCTCATTTGAAAATGTTTCTGTCTTTGTGCGAATATTTCTGTGACAGTGGAGCAACGAGAATCAGTCGGACCTCGTTGAGACAGCCGGCGCTCTGTTCCGGGGCGCCCTGTCGGCCATCATGCCAGCAGCAGGTTCACCGCGGCAGCTTCCGCCAAGTGTGGCGGGGATCGACGCGAAAAGCAGGGTCATGTTCCCACTGGGAATAGGTCACGCATCAGAGTATGTCAGGCACAGAGTGGCGCTCATCGGGTGAGATGGGAACAGCCTTCACATCACGGCTTCAGACCCCCACAAGTTTAGCTTTTTTTAAATTTATTTTGTTCCAGTTTTTAGCTTCTCTCCTGCATTCACGTTTTCACTATTGAACGTCCATGGACCAACATAATGTACATGACGGTAATGTTTGTGCTTACAGAGATGCAGCTCATCGTGTCCATCCGCTGGCCGGTCAGGGAGTCAACCTGGGATTCGGGGATGTGGCTTGCCTCACCTATCTCTTGAGCCGGGCAGCTTTTAATGGAAAGGACATGGGTCAGTGAGCGACTTAGATAGGAAAACAATTGGTTTGCTCCTAACTGGTTTCCATGGCTGAAGCTCCAACACTGCTGTTCTGCAAATTTACATTTTAGTCCACATTTTTGCTCAGTAGATACTGGACTCGCATAAAAACATTGTCATATCGAACTATTATAAAGCTTCAAAGTCTGTACCTTGCACAAGTATTGAACCTCTACACTCCCATAGACATTTTGCCCTGATGCCACCACCAACGCTACACCATTGGAATTTGTGAGATCCAAATGGGGACGTCTAAAATACAGTATTTGTAGTTCTCAAAATGGGGTCCAAATAAGATCTGAAATCGAGCTGCTTTACTCTTCATCCTCTTAAAATTAAATACAATTACATTCACTTCCCTAAAACACCTTCTGAATTGTAAAACCTGCTGTTGGCAGGAAAGCTTCGGTGTAGACGGGGGAGATGGATGGAAATAAGTTGAGTGCTACCCTGGTTAAAAACCTATTTGAGACTGCAAAAGTTTAGATCAAGGCATATTTATGTTTTCATGGCTCATGAGTACCTAATCAAAGTTCTCTCTTAAATTTAGCTGAAACTCTGTTGGAACGTAATATTTTTTGTTCACCTATGGTATCTATCTAGTCCTACATAGACAAAGCTGGAAAATGTATAACTTCCTTTCTACGGAAACGTGGTTCTACAAAATATTAACTCACAGTTTTAAAAAAAATATATATATATTATTTTCTTTCCATTTTGCAAATGTGATCTACTTTGTGTTGGACAGTCATGTAAATTCTCAACAAAGTACCTACAAGTTTTTGACCATGGAGTGAACCGATTGGAAGAGGTTCAGATGTTACGAATGCCTATACTTAGAAATGTTTTGTCAAAAGAACAAATAAACCGTTTTTAAATACCAAACAATATTAATCTTGTTTAAAGTCGCAGTATATGTATATAAAGGTCTCTAAATTGCTTTAACTTTTTTTCCACTCAGGGGCAATTCAGCACTTGTTAGAATATGAGACGAAACGCCAGCGCCACAATCTGCCCATAATGACCGGCATCGACCTCATGAAGCGTCTTTACTCCACCAACGCAGCTCCTGTGGTTCTTCTACGCACCTTCGGCCTGCAGGCCACGAACATGCTGCCGACTCTAAAAGTAAAGCTCCCACACAGCTGAGCGAACCTGAGAACATCAACCACCTGTCAAATCAAAAGCACCGCCCACACAGTGACCCCACCCTCCGCCCTCTTTTCTGATTACATGGAGCTTTAGAGTAGCCGTGTCTATAATTTTAAGGGCCAGGAACTTACTACTATGGCATCTAAGTTTAGCCCCAAATTTAGTGTTACCAAAATTGTGTGGGTGGGGTGCACGGCTGGCCCCGGGGCAGCGGACAGTGGTGTTGGCCTGCGTTTTCACACTCCTTTTTATTACTGACCGCACATGTGAAACGGCTTTATTTCCTACTAAGTGATTCAGACCGACACGGCTCTGGAAGGCGTTTCACTACGGAGTCGCTAAGTTAAAAGTGAAATTTTTTTCCATATTAAAATGCTGCGAGTTCACAAGTTTTACAGGTCTTGTTTAGGCAGCGCCTCTCGCTTCTAGCACGCGTCCCTATAGTGTGCCTTATTCAAAATCCAGCCTCTTTTCTTCTCTTCTTTCAGGAGCAGATCATGGGATATGCAAGCAAGTTATGAACCTGCAGGGACATTATCATCATCAGTGGCACTTCTGTAAACTTTAAGCTTTAAAAGCTGTAAAGATTGTCAACGTAAAAATTTAATAAAAACCTCCTTATTTACGTCTTTAGTGTCTGTGTTGTACAAACGAAATGGGATTCTCAGTTCAGTATATTAAAGGTTAATTTATTTCAGTAGTTCAGGTTAATAAAAAAGAACAAATTCAATAAATACAGGGTAAAATGTTTGAAAGAATTACATAAGAACAATTAAAAATGGTTTTCAACATAGAAATGTTAGTTTACCGATAACTATAGCTATGTATTGTACATTACATGGACTCCATACTTGGTCATGGCTCCTTTTGCATAAATTACTGCAATCATTGTGACATGGCATGGAGGCAGTCAGCCTCCATACCTAGAGTACTGAGGTGTTAAGGGAGCCCAGGTTGCTTAAATAGCAGCTTGAAGCATCTAAGCTCTGTTTCATCCGGGGTCACGTCTTCCTATTGACCACATAAGCAGATGGCATTGCTCCCCAGATCATCACTGACTATGGAAACATCACACTTGACCTCAACCACCTTGGATAATGTGCCCCTCCACTCTTCCTCCATACTTTGGGACCATCATTTAAAGATGTAAAGCTAAAATCCTTCCATCTCTAAAGAGGACTTTAAATAACTGAACAACTTTTAAGTCCCTTTTGTCCTAGGTAGCTCCTGGATATGTCTGTGTGGTGGCACCAACTAGTTTGATGCCTTGTGAAACTCTTGAATAGGTTTTTGCTTCCCTAACCTCCGAAAGACATTATTTCTGCTGCTTTTGCACATTTTAATTCCAGTTTGTCCTTTAAGTCGAGTTTCTACTACAACGCTCACATAAAGCACCCTTAGGCCATTAAGAGATCAGCAATGAAAAGACAAGGATCAACATACACCACTTATGCAGGCTTTCACTGATTGCTTAATGAAACGCTATAGTTGAGTTTTATACATTTCTTTTGTTTTTTTGGCCAATATTTTCATATTTGCTCCCTAAATTATCAAAATTAGCTATAATAAATTGTAACTGTGCTTGTATAGCACATTATTGAGTCCAAAAGGACACCAAAGCACTTCACAATGCATTCAGTCATTCCCCCACTCACACATTAATGATGGAAAACTACTATATTGTAGCTAAAGCCGCCCTGGGTAAGTCTGACAGCTGTGAGGCTTTCATGCACCAGCAGATTCTCCAACCCCCAAGAACAGATACTTAAAATGCCTGTTTCTGTGTCTAATAAATCTATTATTATAAACATTTTAGATTTTTGAACATTATTATTGAACCTTTTAATGATTTTTTTTCTTTTACCAAACACCAGCAAGACACAAAGGCACATTTTCATGTTTTATTGAAACATACCTGTTTGGTTAGTGTCACAACTTTTATCAGAAGCAACATACACATCATCTGCAATCATGTTTTTCATACTGACATTTTTGTTTTTTGGGAAGTTGTGCGGCATGACATTTTATGATGCAAATGCTTATTATTGAAAAGAAAACAGTGTGAAAACATCATGTATTTACAGCAGTAGTAAGTGAATGTGGTATATAATGAAAAAAGGATGTTGAAAGAAGGCATTTTAAAAGCAGTAACCTGTTGTTGACTATGGACAAAAAAAATAATGAACTTTTTGACTATTTAAATATTTGTACAATTCACAAAAAAAAGTAAAGAAAGCATAGTTTCCAGACATATTTTTTTTATGCAATTTGAGTTCACAAGCTGTTAAATGCTGAAGATGATGCTGCTGGAACCTTAAGCAACTTTTTAAGTCACAATGAAACACAATTACAAACTCCTGTTCTTGATGTAGATTATACTGGTTTGCTTAACTTTCGAGGCAGCATTTTGTCTATTTAAAAAAAAAAAACATTAGTAATGATAAATATATACAACCCTGTAGAGCAAATCAAAGCAAATATTCATATCTTGGCTACAATTACTGCAGTTAAAGTGTTTTGTGCGATGTTGGAGGACAAAAAGAAGCTGTCAGGTAGTCAACTCCTCTGTTCCGATGATCTCTTACTCCTCTAATGGTAAGAGCAAATTAACTAGGCCCCTGTAAAAGGAAAAACAAACAAAAGGATTTACAGCTAGGATAAAAAAGAAAACAAATTTACAAGCATCTAGAAAGACAATTGTGGTTGCGGCTTCAGCAGCTTGTGTTTAAATTTATTCCACTGTTCTGCACGGCACAGTAAGCACCAAAATACCATGGCTCCCATCACTGCCTCCAAAGTTCCCCTCTTTAACCTATACAGGTTGGCATGCCACGGTAAGGCATTTCAGGTCCACCACCCTTCCGGGAAACATGTAAACATTTCATTAAAAAAAAAATTAAGTTAACCCGCCAATGATAACCCCGACATACAGTAGAAAACGTTGGCCTTATAAAAATATAGTGATTTCTTCTTTGCTTTTGTTTCGTCTTAAAAAAAAACAAGACAGTTCTTTTAGTGTTTTCAGGGTGCTGAGGTTTTAGGAAGAGAAAAGGAGGCCCCACAGTGACTGACTGTCTCTCTCAGTGCCAGCGGCTGCAGCTAGTCTTGGTGGATGTTGAAGTTCCTGAAGAAGTCAAAGGTCGCCCCTAGAGCCCAGCTGGTCTCCACATTGTTGACCTTCTTGGCCAACTGAGGGGATAAAACACAGATAAGACGCTCCACCAGAGGAAACACAGAAACTTTTCTTAGCGTTTGCATCCGATGACATAAAGACGCCCACATGCGTTGCCTGGGTCACTTACATGCAGCACAGTGCTGTCCTTGAAGCCGAAGCCCTCCTTTAGCAGGCAGGTGATATATGTCATGTCCATGCAGAGGAACGGGCTGATGGCTCCATACTTGGTCATTTTGTTGCACACTGCAAGAAACCTCTTTTTAATGCTTTAAATCCATAACAATAATAAAGGCAGACCTTTTCTAAACCCTTGCACTACTTAAACACAGGGGCGCTTTTCTGTTATGCTTGTCTGCATAGACAGGGAAGTGTGAGGAGTATGGCTGGGGGTCAGCACAAGGCTGCAGGTGGGTGGCGGTGTCTAACAGCCAGGCATGTGTTTATGTGTGTGTGTCAGCGTGTTCCAGCATCCAGGGGGTGTGTATTTGCCAGGTGCCCTCCTGCCGGGGACCGGCAGACATCCTCAGCTCAGCCGCCAGCAGAACTTGAGCTAGACTCATTTCTTGAGACCGTGTGACAGTCTTCTCACAACACAAGCAGTTATGTAACACACCAACTCATTCCTGGCGGTTATAAGAGAGGTTCTACATTACAGCAGTCACAACACTGGCTTCCTGTAAAAGCGTAGATTTTAAAGTCGCTTTATTGGTTTATAGCTCATCTATGACCTGTTCACTTATTGTCCCATGGACCTTATTTAAAACAAACTTTCTAATCAAGACTGTTTATCTCGAGCTCCCCTTTATGCTGCTCTAACGAAATTATAGTGAAGCTCTTACCTTCTTTGGCTTTCTTCTTGAAATCTCTAACTTCCACCGCACCGCCTTGACTGCCTGGTGTGAAAAACAAACGTGCAAATTGAACACCAACTTTGTGACATGGATTATGACTGCCACAAAAGAAAAGGGCACTGGATGATGGTCCCACTTACTGACGAGACCGGTCTGCACAGCTCTGTCGTAATAGTGGGAAAAGGCATAGAAGACGCTGCTGCCTTTCACTTCGTACGGTTGGTGAAAGTTCCCCTTGACGACCCTCATGACCTCGTAGTAGCACAGCTTGTAGCCTGCATATCCTGTAGGAAGACAAAAACAGCAGAGGTTTAAAGGATGCTCTTCCTAATCATTTAAAGGAATTAAGGAAAAAAGCATTTCTGGCAAGCTAAGATAGTTGGATTGCAACTAGGAGAGCTGGAATTTGCACTCCAAGGTCAGCGGGCGGGTAAAACCAGGGGCTCACCAGACTTTATCTAATGGAAAGCCCCAGAAGGACGAGTTTCACATGGTCCAAGAGGAACGGTTGGTCTAATTGTGATGGCAAAACCATCTGCTGACAGCAGTGACAGCGAGCACAGCCCTGTTGTGCCGCCTATTTTGAAACACCCCATTTTGACCAGGCCAATTTCGAATGCTCTCTCTGCAGTGAAAAATACAACAACTCAGGGACAACCCAGCCGCCTTTGGCTACTTGACTGTGGTATGGGAGTGTTTGGCTTATTTGTGAAGTTAACTGACAGTCTTCACTCTTGTATAAATACAAGGTTGATGACAGTTTAATCGTCCAACTGGGAGAAGCAAGAGAGAGAGGACGATAAAACATGAGTTTGGTGCCAAGATTAAACGAGCATTGGCTGAATTGTGCTCTCAGGTGCGGGTGTATTGTACTGTACTCTGTTGTGATCCAGAGTTTAGAGAGGAACGTATGGATTGTTGGAGTATAGACAGTGGGAGAGCATTCAAAACCTCAGGAGGCTTTTATCTTACCGCCTGGAATCCCGCTAACTTTATAGCTGTCCCCTCCAAATTTCACTTCTTCTCTGTACTTTTTCGGGAGGCAGGAACTTGTGAAGACTTTCCAATCCAGTCCTGGGAAAGCATCAAAAATAAACGTTTTGCCTGACACTGAGAATTTTCGAAAGCGTTTGAATAAAGTTGCAGGACGACCTACCATCAGCTCCTAGTGCTCCAAGAGTTGCAAGGCGGGCGGCAACTAGTCCATTTCCAAGGTAGCTATGTAAAGTAGACACATATTTAAAATTAAAAAATATATATCCATACTTTTTTCTATTAATGCTACATCTGCCAAAACATTTACCTGTGTGTGTAGAGTTGATATGTTTGGTTAAACAGGTTGAATTTGGCCGTAAAACTGTGTGGAGCAACTTCAATTGTTTTCTGAAAAATAAAACAAACAAATGTTAGAGGGTTCCAAAAGTCTTCGACGTGTTAATTTGATTCAAAGTCTTTGTTCACCTTTGACTTTGGAAGGAAAGTGATCTGGGTCGATCCACCACCCAAATCCAGAATGCCAACTGTCCTCCTTGTGTTGGAATACAAATGGCCTATGACAAGAAGGGTGACAAGAACCAAATTAAACTTAGATGGACGTTGAAGCTTGAAAGCTAATTGAAACTACTGAGCATTTGTTTGTAGGTTTGGATACTGTGTAATTTCCCTTTTTTTTTGGAAAACAGGAACTAGGGCTTGGACTAAAACTTGGACTTTCAAAGTAAAGCTTACAAATAATCTTCATAATAAGATCATTACTCTTTTATAATGGACATTATAACAACAGAAGATTAAGTTAATGGATATTCATCAAAATAGGAGACAAGTATCTTGGAATGTTATTAGACTGGTCTTAAATACATAATGGGACTAAACCAGTTTATAGTTTGTTTTTAGCCCTTTAAAATTAAATTTTCAAAGCTTTTTAAAATAAAATTCTGAATCTCTCATGTTTGATTGCAGTTTTCACTTGAAAGTTGAGTTGTAGGCCTCAGATACTTTTGAAAATCAAACATTTGCTATGTATGACTAAAATTATTGCTATTGGGCTTTAAAGCTTGAACATGATGTATGTGTGTTTTTATTGAGCAAGGAAAGGGCATTAAGGGGTTGGACAGTCGCCAGCATCATAATAATGACTAGAATGGTGCATAGAAAGTGAGAGGGCGTCTATTTATTTTAAATAAATATAATTAACCACAGCAGTTTGAGGATTTAATGCATTTTTCGCCCTCAGTTTGGCGTCAAGAATACAGGGAAAGAGTCGCCTCCTGCAACCTCTAACACCAACATGTCAAAACGGAACGAATGCCTCACCTGTGAGGAAATTCACTGTGACCCATGCGAGGACTCCTGAAACCACACGGAGAAATATAGTTGAACATCATTTAATGATAACGAGGCACGAAACAATCTGAAGATGCCTTTTGGTCATCGGTTTAAATGCTTTACTTACCTTCATTCGCTCCATTCATGATTGAAACACTGTTCTCAGGCACATAGAAGGGGGACTCTTCAAAAACCTCCTGCACCTGTTTGATTGATATATCATGATTTCATCAGAGCTGCATGCTTTATGTCAACAGCAATTACATGTTCTAATTTTGTAAAAAATTTAAATAAAAAAATATAAACTGATTTACCAACAGTGCAGTCTGGTATGCTGTTTTGGAGCGACACACAACTGAACCACAAACATGGCAGGAACCGAAGCCTAGATAATACTTAAAATGCCAAATATGGTCGCTCCACACAACCCAACTACAGCTGTTCTTTGCAACATGATAACCACCAAATGGGCAGACTTGCTGCTGTTTCGTTCAGTGTCACTTGTAAGCACTTAGTGGTTTTCTCATCCTGGTCCCTGATGGGACGGCTGGGGTTTGAGCTAAGCTGTCTGATGGCTGGGTAAAAATGTGTCTCACCTCCTGCAGGAGGGCATTAGCCTTCTCCAGAGGCAGCAGACGCAGACCCGCCGTGGCCTTCAAGACCACCGGCGTCCTCTTCCACTCCTCCTCTGGCACCGTCTTCTTGGCAATCTTCAGCAGCTGACGGATGGTGTTTCCACCCTGCAGAAATGTCAAGACAAATTTGATAAACCGTTTAACATGAGCTGATAAAAATAAATCTTTAAATGAGACAGCTATTTTTGGAACTGATGAGTTTACATCACACAAACCAAACTAATTGGTTTGATGACAGTAAGCAACCCCCTGTGTGAAACACCAACTTATTACTGCTGGTCATAAACAAGGCATACATTCCTGTGGTCATAAAGTTAAGCAGATAACCATAGTATTTATTAAAAAAAATTCTCTCTGGCAAAGGTTTCAAAGCTAATTATGTTACCATTTTGGACAAAATTAGCTTTTTTCTTTTGCATATGCATTTATTCCCAAACTTTTCATGTTCTAACCAATAAAATGCTGATGTCAAGGATGTGTGAATCCTTCTTTTGAGACAAATAAGCCAGAAAATTCAATTTAATTGACTTGTAAAGTGCTTTATTGGTTCTATTTCTAGCAGAATGGTACAACTTTACATCATAAAGCAAATAGGCATCTTAGCAAACAAAGGTGGCATATGTAGTTCCTCAAGGCTCTGTGTTCAGGTCCCTTTTAGTCAATTTTTGCATATTACCCCTGCTGAGAATACATATGGCTATAATATCTCTGTGTTGGTGTCATATAACATTAATAATGCCCTTCAAAGTCATTGAGTGAGTGTGTTATGGTTTTATTGGGTAAACAGTTCAAAAATTCCTATTTGTCTCCAAAAACACATGCAATTTTTGTTGCAGGAATTAAAAGAAAGATCAGTAAATTTAGGAGCGCCAGGAGCAGCTATTTTTGGAATAGCACAGTGCTTACATCACATAAACCCAATTGACTTACAAAGCAGTTTAGTGGCTCAGTGACAGTGAGCGACTCGCTATAAAAAAAAAATAAAGAAGACAGAAAAGTTGGAGCCAACAGGCATACATACCTCCTCAGGGTTGTCCTTATATTCAGACAGTCCTGGTTTCACTGCATGGAACATCTCATTGTCCAGAACAGGCAGCTCAACTACAAGGGACAAAAAAAAGAAGTCAGAGAACAGATCATACAAGTTGGATTTTTAACGTTTTATATGTTTTATTTTAGTTTTTTGTAGCTTGAGCTTCTAATTGCATCCCTGCACACAAACCCATTAAGAGTTCACAGTGAGGTTTCCTTATGCGCACTTAAGAGCTGTGCACTCACCGGGATCCTTCTGAATGAACTTGTAGATGTGGATCCTGGTGCCGGTGCTGCCGGCGTCAAACATGACACCGTAAAACACCCGGCTGTCGCGGCTCCTGCTGATGGAGGGCTGCAGCTCTTGGGTCTCCGGAGCCGGGTGGACGACCTCGGGCACCGGGTGGAAAGCCTCCGTGATGGCGTGCGCCACCTCGGGGTGGAAGACCTCTGGGACCTCGGCGTTGGTTGGGGCGCCGGACTGGGAGGGGTCGGGCAGGAGGTTGTCGGTGTTGGAGGAGTGCTCCCTGTAGCGGAAGAAGTGCGGGATGTAGCGGTGGTGGCGGTAGTAGGTCCCCTCGGTGCAGAGGCTCCCGGCCAGGAGCCACAGGGCGAGGATGAGGCTTTGCGTGGCCATCGTGTTCAGGGAGCTGCGGATGCTGGCAGGGAGGCTGCAGGAGACACGCAGAGTCGGTGCAATGCTCGTTCAGGGCTGTCTCCTCATCTGATTACCCTATATAAAGACATCTGGGGCCACATCTGGAGCAGCCATCCACCAATCCTGTGCTGGTACATCCCAGCTGCATCAGGAGTCCCCCACCCTTCTGACAGCACAGCTACCTGCCTACTAAACTGCATTCCCCTCTTTTTTTCTTTCTTTCTAACTTTTATGTTTTTTTTTTCTGTATATGAAAAAAACAATTACTGCTGGCTGCTTTTTCTCCTGCTCATATTTACTGGCTGTAGTGAGGCCAAAGAAAATCCTCATATGAAAGGAGAAGGTTTATCAGGTTTAGGAAATTAATTGCACAAGCTGATAAACTTGAAAAGAAATGGTCTTAAAATACTTATAAAGACCGCAGGAATTCCTTCACGCTGTAACTTTTTTTGAACTTGTTATAATTTCATAAGTGCTTAATTTTTGCCTAAATTGTATGTTGTGTATTTTTTCTGGCCGTGATAAAGGCGAAGCTGATTGTTTCCACGTTAAAGTCGCACATATTGGAAATATGAATTCAGTTCTTGTGGTAATTTGGAGATATTTCTCTGAAGCAACCACATCAGAGCTATATATTTTTGTTAATCAGTGTTTTTTTTTTTTATGTGGCTCTCTGCTCAGAGAGGCATGGTCGAGGGGCGACAAAAAAAAAATTATTTGCCAATGCCAAACAAGTTTTCTATTAATTAAACGCCTGTAGGGACAATTTGAAGCGGGCACATGGATTTTGAACAGAACCTTGATTCAACAACAGGGAATCTAAGCTGAAGTTAATTGTGTTTTCACAGTTTCGTATCCTACATTTTTTACTAAAGTTTAAATACAGATGTTTATTTTGTAAAACAAAAAAATACTTTTCATGCCTAAATTCATCAAGCTTAAAATAAAAGCATAGTTGTTTTTGTGAAAAATACTATTGATAAAAGCTGGCATACTGTTTTATTATTTTTTTTTTTTTCTGTTAGTTCTTGGGGTTTCTGAAATTTTTAGCCTTAAAATATCTTTATCCAGGGAAACAGTGACAAAGAAAATAGAATTTTCTGACCTAAAGTGCTCATCTCATTATATACAATAATTAGTTTACTGGACATCAGTTTTTTAAAAGGACAGGTTTAGGGTGCCTTTAACCATAAACTGCAGTACCACTTTGAATTATTGAGCCCTGCGAGGTGAAACCATGATTTACCAATCCAGCTTTTGCAGCTATTTCATCAACTTTCAAAAATTCAACCTGTTCTGCAGCCGGCATAAAAGTTAAAAGAATGTAACAGCAATCATCTCACTCCTACTCATCTCTCTGTTAACCACAGGGTTTCCAAGGGAAAAATGTTTAGGCTGTGAGGCACGTTTCAAGAGAGAATGCATGAAAAGCATGAGTGGCTGCTGCTCCAGTTTAGGTGGGAGTTTGGCGTGAAGCTAATTCCGTCTCTCAAAGCAAAGTTCCCTCTCACACAATGCAAGATGCGTCAAGTATACTTAACACCAAATCAAAGAGTTTCGATGAATATGAAGTTAAATTTGTATCAGCAGAAGTACAGAAAAAGTAAGTTAACTCAATCATCCTTGCTAAACTGACCCTCTCTCAACCCCCTTGTTTCAGCCCCTTTGCGAGAAATAATGCAGTTTGCACGAGCGGCCAGGAGGGTACAAGGAGGGCAGACGTGCTGTTAGTGAGCAGGAACTCCACGGTGAGGACAATGTGGGGAGGGTGGGGCCTGGCAGCAGTGTTCGACCATCATGCCATTCCACTCCCTGGACACTCAACTGTGCAAAGCACGGTTCCAACACTGTAATTTGGACTAAAAATATTGGACTTTCTTTCCTCCTTCCTTTTTTGTAAATACTGTGGCTCCTTTTTTAAATCTTGCGGCTCGCCAGAATAGTCGTTTTGCCCCTATCAAAGTGTCCATGTTCAGAACTTTAAACTTGCTGTCCTGTGCTTGCGGATGTCTTGGTTTCTTAGCTGTGTGTGGAGGGAATTAATAAAACCCTGAAAAATAAATATCCTGTGAAACAACAATTACCAAGCACCCGATCTGCAATGTAAGCTAATTTTAAAACCATTTAAAGTATGTTCAGACAGCTCCTGTGTGTCATGCTGTGGGTAATATTTGTATTGTGCAATATTTGGACAGTAGTGATTCACCTAAGTACAGTGAGGGTTTCTGTGGTGAATTACTCACACCTACGGTCATTTTGCAACCGCAAAAAGATGCAGCAGCAATTTTTCTCTTGAGCATATTTCCCATATTTTCTCAAGTAACAGCAACTTTTTATGTACTCAAAGATAAATGTAAAAGTAATGTTGAAAAATCTTGTTGAGATGTTGAAATGTGCACGGAGCTTATATCTAAGACATGACACAGCACATTATGTACACACACTGTGTAAAACAAGCGCCTTGTTTCAAGGTCTGGTATTTCGTTTCAAGTTAACTGACACCCTAAAGCATGAGAAGGGACCCCAGCTTTGTAATCTACACTCTGCTATATATCATTAATATGCTGCAATGTTGCCCTCAGGAATTTCATGTTTGTGGGTGTCCTACCCCAACAAGTCCATTGAAGAGACCCAAACCTTGTCATTACAATTCCAGTGATAATGACAGCTTTGAAAAGCTCCGGGTTATTTCAGTTTTCTCTCCTCACTGTCATAGTAATTACCTTTAAATTTAGTCTTCAAACTCTCGTCATGATACTAGAGCACAGAACGATCCTATATGAGTCGATTTACAGTAGCTACACCCAACATGCCCTCAGTTTCTGCCTCTTTGTGTATGTTTGATAAATAATCAACTCTGGACATTCAGGCTCCAGCCTCCAGGATCCTGAACAAGATGAGGGAGAAAATCCAGCGGTTTTAGTCCTGAATTATAACCTGCCTTGACATTGTTTCTGGTGGAAGGGCTTCCTTAAAGATGTGAGCAAACTATCTCAGCGGTTTTCCCATAACTGCAGCAGAAAACAACGGCAGCGATGGCAATGGAAAAACACAGTTCTTTTCAGGACAAAATGAACAATACTGATGACAGGAGCAAATGTACCTCATGTCAACTTGTGGGAAGAGATCATGTGGAAATATGATCATGTGATAGAGCCAGTCGTGAGAAAACTGTAATTACGTGACGAGTGACATAGTCAGTCGGTCCTGTTCAAGGGACCATGCCTGTGAATCTTGTGATACCCACGGATTGATGCATCCATCATCTCATAAAGGACAACTGCAACACATTAGAGCTCATTAAAAAGTTAATTAATTTCAGTTATTCAATTCAAAAAGTAAAACTTTTACATAGGACCAAAAAGTACAAATATACCATGCTGTACCCTACAACATCATGGGGTAGACTTTGGTCAGAAGAAAGTCTGTGATGATCCATCTTACTGTCACTGATGATGGAGCAGCATGCTGCAAAAGGAGATTTCTGAAGAAATTGGATGGATCCAATCTTATCAATGGGAAAGTTTGTAGAAAGATAATGACTGGTAGGTGCACAACCTGTGCAAATTGTCTGAAGAGAAATTAGAGGTAATACCTGATTGATGAGCAAACTGGCCATACCCAAATGTCATAGAGAATCTATGGATTATTGACAACAGGAGGGTGAGGGTCATCAAACCACACAATGTGGATGACCTTAAGCCTAGACCAAGTTTTTAGAACACACACTGCATAATAAGTGGGTATACTTTAAATTAAATTAAATAAACCTATTCCATCAGACCCATATACAAAGGTTTCCATCTTTTGGGATGGAAACATCAACGATCATTATGTTCGGTCGCTCAATATTATTTTGTATATTTTTAATCTGGAAGGCTTGCAAGATTTTTAATCAGTCAGTCTCCAACTCCAGGTTCTATCCTGTCCTCTAGCTCTATAGCGTTGGTATGATTTGGTCATATCAATCACATAAGCTATATGTTGGTGGAACATCCCATGCTGCAAAAAATATAAAACCTTATCAAGTATTTTTGTCTACTTTCTAGTGCACTCATTCATAAGTTTTTATTTAGTTTTTTTAGCAAGCTATAAGAGTTTGTTTTAAGTGAATAATTCTTGATAAAAGATAAAAAGTTCTGGTCCCATTGTTGTTTTTTCTTTATTATTATTATTTGCTTTAAGGGGAACAATTCGCCAATAAAACTGCTACTTTTGATCAATATTAAAGTATCACAAACTGAAAACAGTAGTAAGATGTTTACACCAGAAACCGGACAAAGTACTGGGCAAGAGTGTTTCTGCAGTGCAGACAGAGGTTTTTTTTCCTCCCAGGATGATTCCTTTCGCTACTTTCTTCCAGTTTCCATTGTCTGAAACCTTCTTCCCTTGATATATTCTTGGAGCTTGGATGTTTTATCTAAGATAGTGGCTCACCAGACCTCTGCCTCCTTCTGTGTACTTAGTGTATTACTTTATAGACATTAACTATTTTATAACCTTCAAATATATATATTCTGCATAGATTTACACACAGGCCAATGTTTTAAAGCCTGTATTTCTGTTATGTTTTTTTTTTTCTTTTTTCATTGAAACCCAGTAAAAAAAAAATACGATTTTTTTTTTTAAACAGCACTGTTCCAAATTGATTTAAATTGTAAGAATGCAAGTCAACATCTTTTATTTTCATATTTGACAGCATTTATGTACACAATGCAATGTAAAACCAAACAAACAGGTACATATGATTTATTTGCAGGGGTTGCTGGCAACCCACAGTCAAAGCCCAAACAACCCACAAAACCTCATGTTACGTTCAAAAAAAAGAGAGAGATTTAAGAAAGAAACACCCCAAAACAACATTGTAATTATTTTGTTGTCAAAGATTCAGTGAAGAACAATGAATAACATTACAGCAACAATGAGGTTGTTTTTAACTTTACCTTTTGTCTTTTTTTTCTTTTCATGTGATCTGAATAATTTCACAATCTATAAACAGTATTTTTCAAAAAGCACAACTTTAAACGTATTACAAATTAAATTTAACATGCAGAGTTTTAACAAATATGGACTACAATACATATAAACATTCAGTGAAAGTCAACTCGTGAAGATGATATTGTAAATACTTTGTTAAAATACAAACTGAACACAGCTTACAATGAGCAAGAAGCCAGGACACAAAAGAAAGCAATCAATAAACAGTTGGACAAACAGGAGAATCCAGCAAAGCCTCACTGAAGGAAATACTGGGGAGCTCAAAAACAAAACAAAAAGCATGTGCTTGATTTGAAACATACTGCAGCTGTGAAGAGAGAACAGGTGGGCTGAGGGAGACAGATGTCACGAGAGGAGCAGAGAAAGGAGAAAACGTAAACCAGGAAACTGAGAAAAATTATTTTAAGAGTAAAGGATTAACTGAAATGTTAAATCTAATCATACATAAGCAAAAGCTGAGGAAAGACTGATAGAAATAAAGGTAAGGATGAAAGAAAGTGAAAACAGAGCATAATTAAGGTAGAGCACAAACAAACAAGTGACCAAAAATGCAAACGCTGGAGAAGCCCGAAAACCAAAACAACCTGGGATCCTGACAGTAAAATCTTTCCATAAGTGGGGCTGAAGCAAACTGAAGGTCCCAGATCACCAGGGGGTCATTCGAAAAGCTAAGTGTGGCTGAAATCTGGCTTTCCTCCACTTGTACAGGAGAACATTTTTTTTTTTAAGAAAAATGTTTTCTGTATTGTACACCTTTTTTTTGCTCAATATTAATACTACGGTAAGTATAAACACAAACGCCTGGTGTCAGACATCAGTTAATTAATCCCATAATGAAAAAACACAAAGCAGTTTTTTGAGAAAAAAAAACACTTTAATTTTCTTAAAAACACCTGAGATACTTTTTTTTAAATCACAATAAGTGGTTCTTCTTACTTTAATTCTTTACATATTGATTGTTTAATTCTTTAAAATAAGTATAGGCTATTTCTTCTCAATTTATTAAAACTTATTTTTAAACATCCTTTAAAAATAACAATTAAAGTATGCTTTTTTTTTAGCCCTCCAAAATGTTTTGTTTTCGTTGTAACATGCTATAATTAATCTTGTTTTCATTAGCTGCATGTTGGAAAATAATCCTATTTAATTTAAATAAAGGCTTTCAATCTAAGCGTAAAGTTTATACCAAATTGCACTCTATGGATTTATACACTGGGTGTCGAAGCACTGCTCTATTGAAGAAATAATGTCTTAGGTTTGAAAGGTCTTTCTACATTGAGTTTTATCCCCTCGCTCAAGCAGGGGTTCTCTCTAATCCAGCTTCATCCCACAGTCCAAAAACATGATCGTGTAACGTTCTCAGGATCTGACAGAAGGACCCAGAATTTCCGCGGACATAGTTTAACGATGTTCTAATGAAGATGAGAATACATTTAATCCAGAAAATGCAGGGGCTGGATAGGATTTATGGTCAGTAAACAGAAACAAAGTAATACAGTAAAGACAGAAGTAGAAAACAGACCCAGGCGAAAGCAGAAACAGGGTCAGTGGTGTCCAGATTATCAGATGTAGATAAAAATTTATCCAGAGCACAAGACGAGACAGAAAAATCCATGGAACAGAACATAGTCGAGATCAGAAATACAAAACACGAAACACTGGACATCTACGTACTAACAGTTTTCAATAATCTGACAAAGAGATGGGAAGCATGAGCAATAATAGAAGTTGACCTGGACGGGAAACAAGTGAGATAGATGAGTAATGAGCTAAGGAAACAAGAGAAGATGCAAACAAACCAGCCTCTGTGCCAGAATCATAACACCTTGCTTAGTTAATGTGTCTCTCTGAGGTGGGAGTGTTGTACTCTGCCTAAAATTACCTTTTAAATAATAATCTTATTTCTTTAAGGTATAAATTACATACTAATCAACATTTGAATATATATTTGAATTAATATTTTTTAAGATTATATGTGTCATGGTTTGGGGCTAAATATAATTGAGCTGATTGGTCTAAAGTGGGCTTGATGTTAAGCTTGATGTATTTTAGGGTTTCTTGACATTCAAGATCTAAACATGCATGCATTGGACTGAAATTACTGTTAATGGATGGTTTATTTTTTATTTAGTGACGGAAACACAGCCAGGAGGCCCTTTATAATGCATTAAGTGTCACCATAGTCACAGCCAAACAAATAGCACTGCTGACAGCAACCATCGTTCACTAGCAGCAGGTACCCTGTTTGTTGGGCCACATCAGCAATGCCTGCGACTAAAATCTCCAAAACGAAGCGGGAGAAAGGGTAAGTGTGTCTGTTTTGTGCAGTGTTCAGGTGCAGTCCTAAAATCTGTCTCTAGCAGTGCTGCAGGATTCCCGTTTCTGTCCTAGGAAAGGAAAAAAAAGCTCCAAGCATGAGTCAAAATCCGAGAAGGAGCCGGACCTGGAGACGGCCAGGGCCAACGCAGCTCTGTGGGAGCTGAAGCTTAAGAGCACCGAGCAGGATCTGTCCGACTACCGGGAAGCCCATCACGCCATGGCCCTCAGAAACGAGCAGCTGTGCAGCGAGCTGCGCCGCTCCGAGCTGAGCTCTGCAGAGATGACTGGTTACTGGCAGGAAAAAGTGGAGGCCAGAGAGCAGCAGGTCAGGAGGTGATGAAACCCAGTGTAGCTCCTTAATAAACTGTAATGTATATCTGATGTGTTTCCACTGGATTGTTAATCCCACAGATCAGGATGCTTGAAGGTGAATTTAAAAGACAAGAGGCACTTGCACTGCAACAGGGAAACAAACAGGTCAGTGTTTAGTATTTAATGTGTTTGTTGTAAAAAAAAAAAAAAAAAAAACATCATGATGATAAATGCTTAAATGTAAACATGCAAAGTAATACTAAAATTACTAGTCATAAAAAAACTAGTTGAATGGGAGGATTATTCTCCTTAAATGACGGGTCTCCAACCTTGGTCCTCTACAGCCACAGTCCTGCAGGTTTTAGATGCAATCATATAATAATTGGCTCGTTACTAGGCTTTTCCAAAACTTGATAGCATGCTGAATCATTTGATGCCTTTTTGTCGGAGCAGGGATCCTTCTAACAAACTGCAGGACAGTAGTTCTCGAGGACCAGGGTTTGGGATCCATGTCTTAGAGGCTGTTGGCCTGGTCTCTGGTTGACTGTATTTCAGGTTGAGGTCATGTAGCCTTTGTCGCCATAAGTAACTCTGGACTTACTAAATGGACTATTCTGGGCTTGGAAATGTGCCCTGATCCCTGGGGTCCCTCAGGGTTGTGTGCTCAGTCGACTACTGTTCTTTCTGATTAATCATGATTTTGCAGAAGATTATAAAGTCAGTTTGAAATAAACAGGCATAGAAAAGTAAGTGGTGATAACATCTTTTACAGTTTTGAATGCATAGATGAACCAACGAAACGATGTAAAGAGAGCCTTCTTTGACTATCACCCAAATTGTTCTACTTTTGGCACATGCCAACTCTGCGATGCCACAGCAGAGCACCATTTCATACTCTAGAGACTTAACAGAGGTTTCATGCCAAAACCGTTTGATTATTCTCAGAGAGGGAGGGAACATCTAGTCCAAAGCAGGGTTAAAAAAGCAAAAATAAATTTCTTTGACTCATTACCTAAAAGAAATTATCATGTTTTACTATCTTTATTATTTTTTTTTCAATATTATCCAGAGCCTTAAATAATTTAACACCAAAATTGAGGCGAAGCCATCTTAGCTATATCTTCCCAAACTTTTCATCTTTGGAGAATGTGTTGCAGTACTATTCAAACATTTTCACCGTTTCTTTTTTTTTTTTATTGGAATAAATCATATCCATACAACCCATACAACACCTGTTGTAAATTGGCGCTATATAAATAAACTGATTCTTGATTCTTGATATCTAACACCATATCTATAAACAATACATGTTAAAATTGGTTTTACATTCCAGGTACTGGTATTCCTATGATTTACTGTGCGCATCTTAAACCTGTAGCATGTCAAAAATGTGCTGCGCTGTCTGCTAACAGCTGGTGTTGTGTGTAATCATGTTGACATTTGACATGTAAAAAAATAAAAACAAAAACAACCAAAGCAAAGGCATAATGAGAAAAAATTAAAAAGAAGCATTGCATTTGTTATTTTAATCTATGTCATTGGCGACAGGGAAAAAGCATAATTTCAAATTTCTTAGTTGGGAAAATGCAGACACGCCGCTGGTCTTGATGTGTTAACCATACTTCCATTGTCACACAGGATATTCAGCCTAGAGAAGCCCCTTTAGGTTACATAACGCAGACCAAAGGAACTAATTTGGGCTCATTCCCTTACTGACCTCTTTTTCCCACCATAAAAGCCGAGCTTTTAAACTCACATCGCAAAGTCAAGTGACAGAAAAATTCTTCTTCTTTTGCTGGCAGCTGTTTTCCAACTTCCAGCTCTTACTTCATGGTAGTAAAACCGAGCTTTAGAGGATGAAAAAGGAGGCATGGTCTGGCATGACTTAAAATACATGAGGCTGTCCCATACGTCCTCTTATTTATTTTTTTAAGAGCTGCAGTTGAAAGTGGCTAAAGTAGAGACTTTGTTGCCGCCTTAAACTCTCCAAGGTGATAAAAAAGGTTGTATGTGAAAGCAGCAAAAATGCGACGCAGTTTGGTCAGGCAAGTAATTATTCTGTGCAGTATGGGGAAAATGGTGATCACTTTCAACCTTAAAGCGGTGAATATATTTGGAAACCTTACCATATGTTGGGTTACATAGGGGGAAAATTAGAACATGCAAACCCGCTTGTGTAAATACAGCAGCACCGATGTAGACGAACGTTTAGAGAGTTATCTGAAGAATAACGATTAAGCTCAAAGCTGTAATCAGATGGTTGATAACCTCTCATTTTGTCGTCATGTCCATGTTTGTGGGTGCGCGTGTTTTCAGTCCTTCATGATTTTGGTCACTTTGTCACATTATTTCTCAGACCGGCTTTTCCACAGTAGCATCTTCAGACATTTAAGATGAATGATCTGTAAGTAAGTTGTCTTGTGAATCCTGGTTTCAGTCTCCTTTTTCTTATCATTGTGTCATCTCTTCTGTATAACACTTGATGGTCGTAAATCTTGACGTGTTGCGCTTTTTTGATCTGTTTTGTCTCGTCTGAAAAGGCTCAAGAGATTAAAATACTCCAGGACGAAATCAGGAAAATGGAGGAAAATGACACTCGTCTGGAGGAGGAACTCGGTGATGTGAGGAAACAGAAAACAGGATCGTTTGTATTCAGTTTGGAGGTCTTTATTTTGCAACCAAAACGTTTGGTTCTACTTGCTTGTAGATGATAAAAAGTATGGATCTTGCAAAGAAGAAACACAAAGAGGAGCTCAGTAAAACCGAGGAGGACTTCCAAACGGAAAAGGTTTAATATTCTAAAAACTAAAAACAACTGTGTTTTATTATAATACACCACTAAATATATATTGTGTTGGTTTTTATGCAAGATTCCAACACAAACTATTGCATATATATGAAGTGGAAGGAAAAGGAAATTCTGAAAAATGTAGCATGTATATATATTTAACCCTCTAATCTTTTAGATAAGATCCAGGGAAACAATGGCCCCATCTTAGTAAACTGAGTCCACCTGTTTGCAGCTGAATTTTAGTATAAATCTAGCTGGTCTGTGTAGTACCTCAGAGACTTAGATTTTAACACCATAAGAGAACCTACAGGATCATGAAGACCAAGGAACAAAGCAGACCTAAAGCAGACATTTCCTGCTGTTCTCGGTTGTCCACCTAAACTGCCAGGCCAGTCAAGGAGAGCTTTAATCAGTAGGGCAGCCAAAGGTCAGTGGTTAGTGTGGAGGACCACAAAGAGCGACAAACTATTAATTTTGCAGTTAATCTGGCCTGTAAATAGCGGCAAAAAGTAAGAATAAAATCCAATTTGCTGTTCGCCATAAATTATGAAGAGGACATAGCGGACGTGTTGCATTAGAAACTTTGATAAAATACAAACACCACACATTACCATGAAAACATTGAAACTAGAGAGAGTTTGTTGGATTAAAACTTTTTAAAAGCTGCATAAAGAGTACAAATTGGGACAGAGCATGTTTTTTGTGTGTGTTTGAGATCCTCTTCCGTTTTGAATGCCAATATTAAACCACCGTCTCCAATTAACAGTACATTTTTTATGAGAACAATTTGGGAACCACCAATTTTCAAACCTGTCTTACCCTGGATGATGATGGTGATTTTTTCATCACTTTTTGCAAGAGTTTGGTTTTTATACGAAACCAAAAATAGTCATAAAATTGTTGTTCTTTAAACCTAACGATATATAGAGTGAACCTGCATTTTTTTTCCCTCCAGGCAAGCCTAAAGAGAGACATGATGCTCATGTGCAATCAGGAGATAGCCCAGATCAAGCTGGACCACCATGAAGCTGTTGTGTGAGCGCACACAATTCAGATTCTGTAAAATGCTCCGGCAAGCAGAACCCTGGGAAACAATACTTTCTTCTTGTTTTGTATATGAATATGTGACCAGAATTAATGTTATTTCTCATCTTATTTGTCATCTTTATGACAGCATACACTTCCTGAGAAAACTATCACATCTCCATCTATCCCAGAAACGCCTACAGGAAGCAGACACTAAAGCATGTGTGCATGACCATAGTTTACTTTTGAGGCTATAGGATGTGTGTCCTGCCTTGGCGGTGATGTTTTTACAGCTCATGAAACATCAACGTTGATCCTGGTGTGGCCCTGCCAACGTGGTCTGAGTGTCCATAATTGATTTAATTTTGAACCTATAAGTTAAACAAACCAACTCCGTCCCATCCAGTTTCAAGAGAAGGACTCCCTTAAACCAACAACAGAGATCTGTGATGTAAACCTGGACTTCTCTTTCTTTTTATACTTGCTATTCTTAACCAACTCTGAATGAATCAGACTAAGATTAAATCACAAGGCAAAACAACAAGACACATACAGAGGTATTCATAAGATTGGTAGTCGGGAAACAGTTGAAAAACTGATAAATTAGATTTCCGTGACTTCCAGGTCTGGATAAATTTGAAGCTAGGAGTAGGAAAACTCACCACTTTCTTCCTTATGTCATCTCTTTGTGGCATTCCTCACTTTCTTTTCTTTTCTTTTCTTTTTTCTTTACTCCATTCCTCCCTCTCCTTCTTTGTTTTCCTTTTTAGCGTCCTACCTTTCTTTAGAGTCTTCTACGGTCCCTACTGTTTTGTGTCCTACCTTCTTTCCTCTGGTCTTTAAGATATTTCCTTGCTTTTTCCTCATTCATGCTGTGCTTCTTCCTTCATTAATCCCTTCCTTGTGCCTTACCCTTCTTTCTTAAATGTAAGGATTTGTCTTTTCTTTGTTTTAGTCGGATGGAAAGTGCGTTAAACTCTGCTTTGAAGGAGACAGATCGCTTGAATGAAACACTTAAAAAGGCCATCCAAGAAGCAGAGAATCTGAAGGAACTGACACGTTCACTAGCTAAAGAGAAGCTCTCAGTAACGCTGAAGAAGGTATGTTTGACCTAAAAGACAGCAAACATCAGTGTGAGTTTAAAGCAGCAGTCCTTGGAAAGGGACCATTTATTTAGTTTAAAACATTTTGTCGGATCTCTCCAGAATATATTACAGGTGTTTTCTTCCCCTTATGTTGTTTACTTGTGCCGAATTTGTGTATTTTGTTTGTGGTCCAACTCCCACCGACCTCCTGACTGCTCTCCAGCCTCTCAGTGGTCAGTCGTTGTGGCGAGTTTCCACTGGTGTCTAGGCTCTAATTGAACGACTTTTCTCCTGGAGCTCTCTGGCGCAATTTCATCCAGACAAATACATTTTGGGGACATTAATCTCACCTCTGATGATGACAGCAAATCACAAGGAGTAAATCCACTTTTTTAACACGCAGGCTTTAGTTTTTCCAACAATTTTCAATAGGGCTAAGTCTGGGAGCGCCCCACCGATTTTCCAATCAATTACTTCTTTTTTGTGTGAGTTTGAGATAATTTCCGTTTTTGAACGCCAAGATTAAACCACTGTCTCCTCCAACTAATATGAAATTTCTTATGGGAACAATTCAGGAACTACCAATGTTCAAACCTGTCTTACCCTTGGTGATGATGGTGACTCTATCATCATTTAGCTGGATGTGAGGGCTGTGGATTAAGAAAGAAGAACTTGTTTTATCCATAACGGAGGCTTTTATTGTCAGAGGAGACAAAGATTGAGCCATTTTTCCACACTTATACCTAATGACTGTACAGCAATTATTAAGAGGGGTAGTTGTAGCATCATGATGAAGATTTCTCTCCCTCCCATTGTGGTCCCACACACCACAGGGCTGATTACTGGAGGAGGACTACCTCTAAATGCATTAGCTATATCACAACTCAACTACATGATTGAAACCTAGACTCTGCTGTGTGTTACAGAAAGACAAAGATCCTAAACAGACACCAGATCAGGTTCTGAAATGATAAAGCAGAATTAACTTAAGCTTCTGGAAAGACCCCCTGACCTCAACTCCCTTTAAAATCAATAAAAGATGCTTAAGGGTTAAAATAGAGCAAGGAAACTTTAAAAACTGTAGTCACAATGTAAGATGCTAGAAGAAGTAGTAATACTGTACAGGGTACTAGTATAATGGAGAATGGATTTGAGAATGTTGTATTGGATTACATTGCATTAGACTACAGAAGAAGCTTGAAATACACGCATATGATTTATCTATTTAAACTGCCATTGGACTTACTCTGCTTTATGCTCTCTCACCCAGGACATGCTTGAGTCAACTGTTAAGAAAAACACAGCAACGATAGAGGGGAAAGAGAAGAAGCTCTCTGAAGCTGTAGGCAAAGCGGCTTCATTGGAGGCTGCCCTCGTGGAAATATCCAGAAAGCTGGAGCAGCAGGAAGAGAAGGAGAAAAGGAACCAGGTGATAATCCAGGCCAGCCAGGTAGAGCTGGACAAACTGCAGAAGCTCCTCGCCATGCGAGAGAAAGAGATGCAGCACGTCAAGCAGCTGGCGAGGACCATAATTGATAAACGCAAAGAAGTGGAGGAGTTTTTCCATGAGGCGCTGGATCATGTCCGGCTGGAGATCGTTGCTAGCAGGCTTCAGAACAAAAAGGAAGTGCTTCAGGATTATCAGCAGAGGTTTAGAGAGGCCACAGCTGGGGTGATAAAATTCCCACCCATCCGTAACTTCGGTAAAAGCCCAAACGGTACCACTTACCTCGATGCAGATACGGAGAGAGCTGCACAATGGTACATCAACTATCCTTTTAGTCAATCCTATGATTTCCCATTAGGGCTACAGGAAAATTGTATGTATTTAATTCGGATTTGATTGGAAAAAATAGCAGGTAGAGTAGGAATCTAAAAGTATTTGCTCTATTTGAAGGGAATCCTCAGAGCAAACACTGACGTGGAGTTTTTCTGCTACATGCAGTAATTTTCATGTAGCCCAAAAAGTTATTTTAGTTCAAATGTAACCTCTAGATGTGTTGTTGCAAACTGCCAACCAGACAATTTACTGTTGGTAAAATATGCAATGATCACAATAAGAATCACCAATCCTGTATCATTAATAAATTCTACTTTACCAGGTTTGGCAAACACCAAAAGGTGAATTTGTGTCTTTTTTTGTTAAATTTCTGCAACCTTTTATGTAAATAATTGTACATTTTTTAGATTACTTCTTTTTGTGAGACCCTAAAATATTTTTATCAAAATACACTGAGAATCTTTAAAAAATATTATCCATTTTATTTATGATTGCAATACACAATGTAATGTATGTATTTTAAGTCCATTTTGCTAATTTTGCTGTTTAACAATGGCTTTATTTGAAATTGGTCAATGAAGGAGATTTGTCTCATACCTAAAATAAGAGTTGACGCAATCATTATTTTAAAAGTCAACTAAGCTATTGATTACTCTTTTGATAAGTGTACTATGATTATCATTTCTATCCCTAACACACTTTTGAAAGCGCGAGTCTCCCTTTTTTTTGTTTATTTTTCAATAGTAATTTTTTTCCCTATTCCGCAATCATTCAGTGTTTTGCACACATGCAAGCTTCTGCTAGAAAACAAAACAAAAAACAAACAGAGCAACCCTGAGTTTACAATATCTGTACACTATTTGCGCTTTTCTGCCGTCCTAGGCTCAATTTTCACTGCTTCACAGCTCTGTGCTTCTTGCTGCAAAAAAAACAAAAAAGATTTTCAATTGTTCATAGGCATGTCCAGTAAACCAAAGTGCTAGTATATTCTTTAAAGCAGCGTTATAGAATTATGAAATCTATTTTAAAACATAAAAACCTAATTTGGTATTAAGACAAATGTAGATTGACAAATTATGTATAGATAGGTCGGAAATGCGCTTATTCTACAATCTAAACTGTTTTAATGATTAAAAATCTTTCATTCCACCTCTCATAAAATCTCATTGCAATGCATTAAAGGTTGTGATTGTGATTGAATTTATAAAAAGCATGTCTGATTTGCCTTCTGTTTGTCTGAAGGTCCCATCCTTCAAGCAGTGAGGTCCACATGTCTCATCTCACTTGGGAGCAAAAGGAAAAAGTGCTCAGCCTCCTCTTTGCTAAAATGAATGGACAGTTGGAAAGGTAATAAAGCATCCCCCATAGGCAGCGTATTTTTCACACAGCTAAACTATTATTGGGATTTGTGCTCACTGCCTCCATTAAAATCCATTTGTTTTCCTCTATAATGAATCAAAAACTTCTGCATCAATTAACTCCAAAGAACAAAGTGCAGTGACACCATGCAGTTAGCTCAAATTGAAACTACTGACTCCTCCCTCCTTTTAATGCCTTAAACAGCCATTTTCTCGGCTGAAGAGGATACCATAAAACATAAGTTAGGCCTCGACCAATTTTCTTTTCCATCCAGCTGCTTAAAAAGAATGAAGAGAGAGTCTGGGCACAATAGTAAAAATAGGCCCCGGCCACAGAGTCGTGTGCTTGGAAACAAACATCTGGTCACGACGATTTTTCTTCCAGCTCCCCTTTTCACGTGCACAAGCAATTTATTTTGTCCTTTGAACGCTTGTGGTCGGAGAGCAGCTGGAAACATGATTTTCAGAGGGGATCTGAATGTATGGGATGAAGCGGGGAAGACGGGAAGTATATTCATGTCGGCAGTGGTCTGGCATCCAGTCTGAACTTTTGGTAAATGAAGACAATCAGTGAGCAGCGTCCAAATATGGTTGACCTAGAGTAACAGCATTGGGGGGGGGGGGGGCTGAAAAGACATGAGTGTGTTATAAAAACATGGTTTATCTTTTCAGTATTCCCTGTTTAACTGCAACCTCCTGCATTTCCCCCCCCTGACAGGAAAGTCTGCAAACCGCTGGATCTGTGTCCTTCCGAGCAGGAGCAGAAAGGGACGCTTTAACACCGATGCTGACAAACTCGAACAGGAAGATATGATTAAAAAAAATACAGCACAAAAATTGAAGAAGGAAAAAATAAATAAATAAAGTGTTCCTCATGTTTGCAATTTAGAAAACTCTGTGGATTTTTTGGTCCCACATCACATATTTAGCAGAAACGCAGTGGCTCCGCGAATGTAAGGCCTACATGTGATTTATCAAGACGGTTTTCATTCTAGCGACGCATAATGATGACTGTCCTCCGGAATTAGAGAGGAGCCCCGTCGGGCGCCGGAGTTCATATTATCTTCAACCCTCAACAGGCTGTCGGATGCACACCACATTACCCCAGTGCACCACTCATCACATCTCTCTGAGTCTTTGCTTTGTTTTGTCAGACAGAACTGGAGCACAGCTGAATGCAAAACATGAATTTGTGTCAATTGCAATTATATTAAAATGCGTGATGTTTTTATTGTGTAGTTCATACATGAAGCAAAAGAAAAAAATGCACAAGAATCTTTTAGGAACCAAAAAGATTTCTTAGTATTTATTCGATTTAGAGTGTTTCCTCTTTTGCACAGATTCTCAGACATTCACTCAGCACCAATAAGCACAGTTTAGATTTAAACTCTTTAAAACGGGTGTTATTTCACATCATTTAGCTATCTAGAAAACATAATGTGAGTTTGTTTTCCTTGTGGAAGAACACTTGGGAGTTGCATCACAAACCCTTGATGGAAGAGGCATTCAGCGTCCCATTGTTGGCATGGTAACAGCCGGACTTTTCAAGGTGGCATCTTCAGCTTTCCATTGTGACGTGACGGTCTTGATCTGCGTATGGAACTGGATGCCCTAGAGAGAGAAATAAAATGTTTAAATACTATTCATACCGATTCAAGTTGTTCCACATGCTTTAGTATGGTTTTGTGTGGAGGCAACTCAAAAAGCAGACATAAAAGAAAAATGATGCGTGACATTTTACAGATACAGGTCTGAAAACGCGGTTGTGCGTTGCAGTTTGTGGAGCCACCTTTCACTGCAGGTACAGGTGCTGATCCTTTTAGATTAGTCTCTACCTTCTTTTTAGATTTAGAAACGAACGTTTTTGCCGATTCATCTTTTGAAAGTTCGCTCCCTTTGACTAGGCCATACGACCACACGTATATATCCCTGGCTGTATGACCTGCAGGAAGGAGAGCCAGAGTCCCAATCCCAAGCTTCCTCCAATATAAAGGCGAAATTGCAAATGTTCAAACTTGGTATCAAGCAACAAAAAATCTTGTCCCTTGTTAAAAAAAACAGAGAAAACACATTGAATACGGCATCGGACATCAAATGGGATTTTTATCTGATCATCTGAACAACATAGACCTATATAGTCTATTTCGTTTGGGTCAACTCGGTCCGCTGGACAGAATCTAATGTAGGTAGAGGAATCATTTAAATACAGAAACACAAAATATCCAAGTATATATTGTGTGTTTACTCATAAGCTGGCGAACCCTTATGCAACAATTCATTTATGTAAGTAAAGTTCAGTGATAAACATTATCGGATTGGAGAGTCAAGAGTCGGAAGCAAGTCGTGGGTCTAGAATTCGACCTGTGTTTATCTCCATCCCTCTACATTTTTGTTCTTATAAACTATTTCCATAGCATGATGCTGGCACTGACGAGTTTCACAGTACAATCTGTGTTTGTGTGTAGGCTAAAAAGTTCAAACAGTGCTACGTTGTTCACAGTTTATAGTGTTTTATCCTCTCCCCTGACCTGCCTCCTGTGTTTTTGATGGACATCATGATGTTGTTTGTGTAGCGGCGTTCTATATCCTTCACAGAACAGCTGCATTTATACGCGGATTGATTTGCGAACATTTGGAGTTCTGAAGCAAATAAGTCACATCTGTGTAAACAGGGCTGAGCACAAATTCACACATGCAACTAAATCCAGATAAAATACATTGATGTGTGTGGTTTTAAAGTGATAAAGCTTTGTAACATGGTTGAAGCTTCCCGTCTTTATCTTACCTGCTTCCCATAGAAGTTGGTGTCCCCTCTGAAGGATCCTCTCGATCCGGTGAAGGAGAACATGGGCAGCGGCACAGGAATGGGTACATTCACTCCGATCTGCACACAAACAAGCATTGTCCCTTTCATTTCCATGAATGTAAGTTTTGGTAAAACAATTCCAGGAAGCCAAATTGCGGGGATGAGATGTTACTTCAGGAGATGCAGTTGACAAAAAAAAAGAAAGAAAAAAAAGAAAAAAAAAAGAAAAGTGGTTCATCCGCGCTTGTTGAGAAAACAAACCTACACTATCGCAATAAACAAAGCCGAACCTGCGGCTTGCGTCTGCAGCTTTTGAAAGCACAGCATGCTCTTATTAGAGGGCCGAAAAGCTAAATAAAACATTCTGTTTTGAAAGCTGCGGAGCAATGGTTGGTTTATGATGTTTGAGACAGCGGGAGAAAGTTTGGACACACTTTTGGCGAAGGTGCACAAAGTGGGACAAAAAAATAATAATAATTAAAAAAAACGTAGGAAACGAAAAGTAGGTGTTTGTTGCACAGAGGGTTTGGAGAGGACTGCAAGCACATGGCCTGCACAACATTCCCCGACATGTGAACAGCAAACACAGGGCATAACCAGGCTCCACAGGCAAACAAACAGGGTGAAGCCTGGCCATGTTTATGCAGGTCTGATGAACACGGCCCCCTAGAATCCCTTTTGAGTTTTAATTTGAGAATTCCTTGTCATGGATGCCACCTGGAAAAAAGTTTCTATACCCCTCTGTGTCGCTCTAGCACACACATATTTGCTTTATCTATTTGGAGTCCCGGTTGGCGGGGAAGTGGGGAGAACAGTGTTGCCCGAGGTGTGTATTTTAGGTGAGGAGCAAACAAGCAGAAACGTGACGTGGAAATCTTTTCCCATTTTTTTTTTATATGTGAAGATTTTCAAACAGAAACGTGAGTTGCTCCCTTCTGCGGGAGATGCAGCGCAGACATGACAGAGGGATGTGAATGCCCCCCCTATCTCCGAGGTCGGAGGGGCACATTTGGAGAACGCAGCCACCCACCTGGCCCACGTCCACCTCGTGAGTGTATTTGCGTGCCGCGGCGCCATTTGTGGTAAAGATGGCGGTGCCGTTGCCGTAGGGGTTGTTGTTGACCAGACGGATGGCCTCGTCGAGAGTGTCCGCCTCGAGCACGACTAGGACGGGCCCGAAGATCTCCTCGGTGTAGCACTTCATGTCCGGCTGGGAGAGCAGAGAGGAGAGATTTCAGAAACAGCGTTCAGACACACAGAGGCATCAAGTGTTCGTCACTTAAGTCTTAAAAACCACAAAACTTCTATTTAACTTAGAGGGACTTTTATGCAATACAATAGTATGGCAAGACTGATAAGTGAAAGGAAAATGGTTCATAGTTTATTGATGTTACCAAATACATTTATAAAAAATTTCGTGAGCTTTAGCTCTCGTCACTCTGATACCCCTAATTCAAAATCTCAGCGACCAACCAGAGGGCCAATTTTCACTGTTTTCTTTAGGATTTTTTCACACAACCCCCAACAACAAACTTATATATTATCACTGAAGCACTTTTTTATTTCAATATCTAGGAAGATAAAATTATGCGTCTTTCTACAAAGGTGGATTTTTTTTCAAAGCAGTACTTCTTTAGTTTAATCATCTAGTTCACATATCTACAAATATAAATTGGTATGGCATGTTAGGGGGTATGGTTTAGTCACTCTAGATGACGGGCCTCCGACCTGCTGGTCCTTAATAACTTTTACAAAGAAAAAGCACATGTTATATTTATCTTTTAGATATAATAACAAACAAAGGTTTTAATAGGATTTCAATGGATTGCTGATATCAGACGATATCAAATATTGATATCAGATTTGGGACACTCCTACTAATTTTTTTACTTTTAACACAATTGCCCAAAAATATCAAAATCTTATTGGAAAAAACTATTCATTCTTTTTTTGTTTGTTTTGAAAACACTTTTCTTTGTTGTATTGCCTTATACTTAAGTAGAAATATAGTTCTCAAAAATGAGTGACAGATAAATGATCTGGTATGCTTTATTTAGCTGGCCTGAGAGCAAAAATTGCTCTTGTAAAAGGTTGGAGACCCCAGCTCTAGTCCAATTTAATGTAGTAGAAATTGAGAAGCATAGTGGTGGTTGCATGATGCTGTGAGAGCTGGTGAAAGGATTGACAAGGTCTAAACATAAATCCTACTGAGAATCTGCACGACTTGAAAACCGATGGTCACAACGTCACCCGATCTTACTGAGAATCAACAATTTCATTGTTCAATCACAGATATTCACATTTCAATCGTTTAAAACAGTCTAAATGAGTCCCTTTGAAAACACAGGGCCTCACATACCGTGACATTACTGATGATGGTGGGGCCGACGAAGTTGCCATTCTCATAACCTTTGACCTTGACGTCTCTGCCGTCGAGGAGAAGTTGAGCTCCCTCGTCCACGCCGCTCTGGATCAAGCTGCAGACTCTGTCTCTGGCTTGCGGGGAGATCAGAGGCCCTACGTCTGCATCAGGCTGGTCCCCTAGCGGGGCCCCAAGCACAAGCAGGTGAAACGTTACTCGCCGCGGCAGGTTAGCTCCACTCACAATCGCATCTGTCTTTCAGCCCCAACACTTGGCAGGCAGGACGAGGAGTATCCACTGCTAAATGGATACTTGCGACTTTTCCTGTGACTGCATATCATTTCAAACAGGCGTAGCCAATCTTAAATTCTCCTCACATCAACTTTTTTTTTTTTTTTCGGAAATGATTTTGATGGTCAAAAACCGACATTTAGGTCTGGCCCGCAGCTCTGGCCACAAATTTGCAGCATGACTGCCTCGACAAGCCCTGCGCTCCCAGCTGACTCCAAAAAGGAAATTACAACAGAGCATCAGGTGAGAGGTGAGGTTAGGGCGGCCTGGGTGGCCCCGGCTCGGCTAAACCAGAGGGCCCCCTCGGAAGAGCCGGCTTTCCGGGTGTGGTACCTGCGTTCACGCGCAGCGCCTTGGAACGCTCCACCAGCTCCGGCAGCCAGCTCCGCGCCTCGCCCACCAGGATGGCCGTGGACAGGGCCATGCAGCGCTGTCCCGCCGCCCCGAACGCCGCGCCCACAAGCTGGTTCAGGGTGTTCTCCTTATTGGCGTCGGGCATCACCACACCATGGTTCTTGGCGCCCTGCAGTGCACAAGCGGTGGTTAACCTTCCGCTTACTAAACCTCACTTTACAGAAGCTTGTTTGTAACAAATAAGGCTATTATTCTGAACAAACTGCGGGTTACATTCTGGTTTTAAATATTTGTGTGAGATGATTTGACATAAAAATATTTCTTTTCCACAGTGGCATGCTGATGTAATCTGCTTTCCACACTCATCAGTATGTTTAAAAAGTCTAGACCAGGCAAAAACATGCAAAAAAATATGCATACGTAGGGAAATGCTGCCGCCTTTTGGTCATTGGAAGCAAAGCTGATAATTTAAATCATGTCACTCACCATGTTGGATTGAACCCTTTTGCCGTTTTTAGACCCTCTTTCATAAATATACTCCCCGGCTTGGTTTGAGCCAACAAAGCTGATGGCCTTGATGGCTGGGTGGTCACAGATGAAATTCACGGCTGAGACACAAACACATCCAGTTATCAGCTACATTATATTATTATGGATTAATAAAGAAAAAACATATATTAACTGCTTACAGATTTCTCCTGTTTTTAAATTTTTTTTTCCCTCATCAAACTAATTTATTTTGCCGCTCCTTAAATCATTAAATAACTGATCAACTGAATTTGTGGTAATACTTCCCGAGCCAAGCTTAGGCTGGTAAACTGCTGGTCAAGGAAAAATAAGCGATAACTTTAATGGAAACTGTGGGACAAGTAGGCAAAACAAAAAAAAGATATTTGTAATATTATAAGAAGTGGAGACCAAAGTAAAACAAAGAACGAGTAAGAAGCAAAACTTTCAGGATCTATCCAGTGAAAAAGACTAAGAGCTATTATTAACAGAGAAAACATTTTGAACTTCAGGCCTAACTTGCAACAGGAATAAATTCGGACCACTCAGGATGGCAGCGTGTTATGTTAGAGTTGCTCTGTTACTTTTGGTCCTTTATTGACGCCTTAATTCCTGTTTTCTGACAGAAACATCACTTTTGTGGAGAGCCATTCTCTCTGGTTATGGATGCTGTGCTGATGGTAGGGATTTTTACTTTTGCACGTTTGCTATGATGCATCCCCATAGCAACAAAGTGGTTTATATGTTGGAGCAGCTGATTATCATCACACAAGCTCAAATAACACCTCCCAAATCTGAGATTAGTTAAATGTAGGGCTTAAAAGAAGGAGCAAAGAGGACAAACCATCTTTTCCATCATTAATAAAAATAATTAAAAAAAGAAATTTGAGATGACTAAAGTTTGACAAAAGATTTTTCATTACATGAAGAATATTACAGAATAACTTCAGAACCCTGACTATTAATCAACTGGATAATATGAGCTAGAACATTTAGTTTTCCACTGGTGTTAATAAAGTATGTTTCTAATCAAATTGAATTAAGATTAATGTTCTTGGTGTATTACAGACTACAAGAGACCCTTCCCTACTTTTTCCAATCACATTAATTCATGATACAGTACTTTATATATATGTAAACATCAGATAAATATAACATATCCAAAATTAAACGTGATGGCAGTAATGTGAAGGTCTGGGGGTACATGGAGAGGTTTCTGCAGGACGGCCATGAATTTTGCTCTTTATCAGAAAATCGTAAAGCAAGAATGTTTATCATTTTATGATCTTTAGCTTAAGCAAACTTGGGTTACGGAGCAGGATAATAATATCTCAACCACACCAGAAAGTCCCTTTCAACAAAAATAATGATAAAGATTTTAGAGTCTCCTATTCAAAGTACAGATCTAAATAATTTATTGTCAGGTATTGTAAATAGTGATCGGTTTAGTGAATACTTTTAGGTAATTACTTCTACACACAGGATCAGGTTGGTCTGCATATTTTATTTTCCACAATAATTACTTCAATCCTTATTTCAAAACTGTATAGTTTATCGAGATCATCTTTTAGTTAGTTAACATTTATACAAGCAAAAAGGGTAAAAACCTGTAAGTGATTAAAGGGCGATTTCAGTGTAATATGTTGAGAAAAAAAAAGACATGACTCACAGGAATAAGACATGTTGCTAGAAATGACTCTCACCAGCGTGCTGCCCATGGATGACATTCAGCGTCCCGTCCGGAGCGCCGGCGTCCTGCAGCATCCGGGCCAGCAGCATGGCGCAGGTCGGCACGCGCTCCGACGGCTTCAGCAGGTACGTGTTGCCGCACACCAAGCCCATGGGGAACATCCACAGCGGGATCATGGCAGGGAAGTTGAAGGGGGCGATGCCGGCGCACACCCCGATAGGCAGGCGGTAGGTGTAGGTGTCCATGTCCTTGGTGATGGAGGGCAGAGTTTCCCCGAGCATCAGGGATGTGATGCTGCAGGCGTGCTCCACCACCTCTGTGAAAAGTAAAGAAGGATGTGGTTTAAAGATGGAAAAACTAATAAAAGGCAGACACAGCCGATGAATAACTTGGAGATAAAATATTTAAAAAAGACAAAGCACAAAGTTTATTCCATCATAGGCGACAGCTCCAAACAAACCTCAGCTCTTCTTCCAGGCCCAAAATTTATGTTGTTAAGATTTTTCTGCAACAAACTTACGCAATCCTCTGAACACGTCTCCCTCTGCATCTGCCAGGGTTTTGCCCTGCTCCAATGTGATGGACTTTGCAAGTTCTTTCTGAAACACAACCAGAGGCTCAGCCCGAGAGTTTAACCCACGCTGGCATCAATGTCAGCCTAACGCCACGCTGCAAGTTGTCGCTGCGCTGCGATCTGCCGGTTTCGGAAAACGTCTCGCCGTGCAACCGGCTTTTTTTTTTTTACTCACAATGTTGTCCCTGATGAGCTGCTGGTAGCGAAGAAAGATCTGCTGCCGAGACAACACGGAGGTCTCAGACCAGGACCGAAAGGCCCTGGAGCACGAGTCGACGGCAGCTAACATCTCCTCCTGGGTGGCTTTGGGGACACGAGTAATCACTTCATTAGTAGCCTGTGAGAAATAAGAAAACCACCAACAATTATTTAAAGTTGTTTGTATCGAATAAAAACTTTGACACAGCATTTCAAAATTTTTAAGTTGGGAACAAATGCTTTAAAGCTTTCAGCTAGAGCAAAAGCGAAGGTATCAAAAGCAAACCAGAAATCGGCACCGGCCAGCAAAACCCTATATCAGTGCATTTCTGTACCTCCAGAATTGTTCAGGGACTTTACTTACAGGGTTGTGAATATCGAGCCACTCTGAGGATTTGGACTCCACAAATTTCCCATCGATGAAGAGTTTAACAGTTGGCTGTGAGGACAAAAATACCATCCATTATAAAAATGCATTACATTTTGGATAAAACCGAATCAGTAGATCTGATTACTCACCACTGAGGAGGAAGAGTAACACAAACGGCCAGCTGAAGGAGGGATCTGTTAAAAAATAAAAAATATGCATCATTCTTTATTGGTTTATGAAAAATCTGTAAATAGAAAGTTTAGTTTGCAAATTCAGGCATATTTGCATATAACCAGCTATCTCCAGTTGCAGCTTGCTGGAGATAGCCAACCACAAAGTGCATGTAGTTAGAAAGGGTACAAAGTCAAGCAGAGAGGAATTACTGCAGGAGAGAATTCAAATCAAATCAGTTAGCAAGACGCTTCTCAGTGAAACTGAAACAGTAAATCAGAGCATTTAACCCACGTCCGTCACACTTGACATTTATGTCTCCATTAACTCTAATCTGTCGTTCACACACGTTGCAGAGCATGACTGCAACTTTGTAAACAACGACAGACGGAATGCTTGCGTGGCTTTTGATTAATCCGAATCAAAGCTCACCTTCTTTCTTAGCACCGATCTCAACGCTATCCCCGCCATGTTGACGTTGTTATTTAGGCCAGAAAACAAATTTAACAGATCCTGCAGACGATGATCCAAAAACACCCAGTAACCCCAGTAACCTCAGGGACATGGAGCATCGTGGGCGGGGCATTGATAAATGTGCGGCTTACTATTGGCCACAAACTCAGCACGCCCACAAGCAGAGCTCCGTGATTGGTTTACTTGCTGAACCGTCCGTCCAATCAACGCTCTAAATGCTGAGGATTTCCGCCTCAGTTTAGTAACTCCTCAAACTATAGGACAAACAAGAGTTAACTCAAAACTAAACATAGAAGTTAAAGAGTAGACGCTGCAATAAACGCCGGATACGTCACTAAGGCGGCCATGTTGGGAGTGGCAAATGCTCTCAGTTAACCATTCAGAACTTGATTGTAATCTGAGTTTTTAGAATAGAACATCGCTTGTTTTTAGAATTAGCAAATTTAAAAAAAAAAACTACGATGAAACATGCAATTAAGGTTTAAATATGCTTACACATAACTAGTTTGACATCTGTCCTGTTCCTGATGAGGAAAAATAATCGCAGTCTCACGTCAACATTAACACGTTTTACTGTGTTGGTGCTAAATAAAAACACAGAATAATAATTTAAAAAATCTTATAATATTGTCCGTTCAGCTTTTATGCTTCAAACTATTTTTCATTATCATTTCATATTAAAAACCTCTTAAGGGTTTCAATTTTTTTAAATTTTAAAATAAATGCTAATAAATATTGTAATTACAACTACTGTGACTTCATTTATTTATTCATTTGTATATTTTATTTGTCAATGTGTTTTTTGTGCGATTTTTAGTTTACTATTCATTCTATTTTATTTTATTGCAATTTCTTACCTGCAACATTAAATCAGAACAATTTCTTTGTCTGTTCCCCTGTTTTTACTGATGATGTCAATAAATAGATTCTGTTTGTTTATTTATTTAAAATAAATAAATAAATTCCTGTTTTTTTTGTGTGTTTATTCATTGTATATTACAGTAATCTATTTATGTTCGTTTCTTCATTTTTCATTAATCATGCATGTGTATTCATTTATTTCCTCGTATTTATTTATGTTTATTTTTCATTTATTCGTGCTTATTTTTTTATTTTTGTCTATAAATTCCCTGTCATAATATGGCCCCTAGGTGAAAGTTCACGCAGCTTCTTTTCTTCTATATCTATGACTCTTGTCCACCATTCTTTTTGAACCAGTAAAATCAAGTAATTAACAGCTGAAGAGTAACCAACGGGGCTCTGCTGAAATCTCAGACGCAGCTTTTAGTTCAGCTCTAAAAGCTTTTTTTTATGCTCTCATTTTATTTAGTTTTGTGTTAGAAAAAGAAAAGCTAAACCACCGCAAATCAACTGGAAGCTGCACATCCAGTTTATTCTGATGCAAACGTGATAAAATCACCAGAAAGGATGCGCTCGACGTTAGTTTGCCTGGTACTGTGGTACTTTCTTCTGTCAGCCATGAGTGTGTGAGTGTGTTTTTAATATGAACCAGCTGCTGCAAAGTCATGGACCAAAGTGTAAGTAGGAGGGAATCCAGTGACAGATCCCATTGGCTGCTGGAGGAGGATGTGAATTTATACAAAAACAAATACAAAAACGTCATCCAAACGTCTAGTTTAGAAACATCTAGATTCACAGAACTATGGCAGCCCAAACTAAGGTGAACTAAGTAAATCTGAACTACCTGAAAGGAATAAAGGATCACTTTCTTAAACTCTGGTCTTTTTCTTTGTAGCCTGTACTTCATGGATACTTTAGAAGCTCCTGCTCCTGGAGGGTCCGCATTGGTATGTCATGTCTCCAAATTTCAGCTTTCTCACTTTCATGCATCACTTTTATGTAAGAAGAAAATACTGATATAAAACGTTGTTTTTCTTTTTTGTGCACAGCTTTTGCTGTAAAGGGCATTGAATACAGCCATGCTGGAGTCAATCTAATCAAAGATGGAGGTCAGCAGGTACAGTTTCCTTGCAAAAGCAAATATGGCTGTCATTACAGTCAATGCAATGTAAATGAATGAAAGTACGTGATTTTATCCCTGAGATATTACAGAATTTCCTGTATTAGGGATTGTAACATTTAAATAATCTTTTTGAATAATGTGACACATGAAGTATATTAATTACAAGTACAGATGATCTAAACAAATATCAAATATGCACTGAATGTCACTTTAACTCTGTTCTATATGTATAAAAGAAATTGAAATTGTTGCTGTTTTTGTCAATAAAATCAATGTTTGATCTTATTTTCTGAATGAAGCATACCATGACCAAAAAGTCTGTAGATCAAGTTTATTTTGTCCTTTATAGATTTAATAAATTTCTTTGTGATGCGGCTCAATCATGCAGAGCTGCTCTGGCTATTGAAGATGTTGCAACTCCTCTCTTTAAAACAAGAGGTAGCTGCTGACTCTCAATTCATGGTTTCATCTTGTTTTTTTTTTTTGTTTTTTTTTTAAACCTACATCTGATTAAAAAATATATATATATATGTTGCTAAAATATGCCACCTATGCTCGAGTTTAACTTACATGCACACCTGACGGCATATCTTTGTCCACCACAGCTGACTGAGCAATACAGAACGTTAAACCCCATGCAGCAAGTTCCTGCTGTGGAAATCGATGGCTTCACTCTGTCTCAATCGGTAGGTTTTAGCCCTCAATCCCTTTCAGCCTACAATCATTTATCAAAGTACCTTGCAGATGTATTCAAAGCCCTGGAACCTTGTTGAATTTTGTTCATTTACAACCACCATTGTATTTGGTTATATAGTGTGTGTTTTGTGTTTTGCATTTATTTTGATATATAGTTTTGGGCTCGTTTATTCTACCAGCTTTGCCTATTTAGAGACTAAATATTTAGCCAATTTTTCATAAAGCAACAGTTCAAGCTTAGGTTAAGCAGAGAACTCCTGTGAAAATAAGTTGTCAATATTTGCTAAACACCCCAAATTCAATTAGGGTTAGACTTTTTTATTTGATCATTTTATGACAAATATTTTATTCTTATCTTTCTAAGAGATTAACCTATGCTCCAGTATGTTTTATGCAGCCTTAAACAGGTTTATTTGTGGCGTTAAAAGAGAGATGAGTTTATAAAAGGTTTTCACAGACATAAACAAAAACCATTCAAAGCCTAGTGTGCTATCGTTCAAACTAAAGTCAACAGAGTCAGAATAGATGGATGGCTTTTGTAATGTTTGTCTTGGTATGTCACATTAAATCTTAGTGAAATACATGTCAAAAAATGTTTAGGGGTTCAATCCTTTAACGAAGCAGATTTGAAAACGCGTGTTTCGCTCCCGTAGCTGGCAGTGATACAGTACATCGATGAGACTAAACCAGGACCTCGTCTTCTCCCTGTCGACCCGAAGACGCGTGCCCAGGTTCGGATGATAAGTGACCTCATTGCCTCTGGGATACAACCTCTGCAGGTAGCAATGAAAACAAGATTTCCCCTCGACTTTTCATTAACTGAAAATACATATTTTATATATATATATAATTTTTTGCATTTTAGAATTTATCTGTACTCCAGAAGGTCGGAGCAGAGAAGGTGACGTGGGCACAGCACTTCATTAACCGTGGTTTCCAAGGTTGGTGGGAGTTCTTTGACTGTAGTCTAATAACCGAGCTCATAAATTATGTTCTCACCAGTATTTGTGTGGACTTTATTTTCTCCTACAGCTTTAGAGCCAATTCTGAAGCAAACCGCTGGAAAATACTGTGTAGGCGATGAAGTAAGACCATGAATATTAAATCAATCAAATCAAAAATACATTATTTATCCCAAAGGGATATTAAATCAGGGCAAAAGTAAGAAATAAAATATAGCAAATAATTTACATTTTAACCGATGGATTTTATTCTAGATTTCCATGGCAGACATTTGTTTGGTCCCGCAAGTCTACAATGCAGAGAGGCGAGTATTTCAAAATCTCACCTGTCACTTTTAGGTGGTCTGTGTCTTCTACAGGGTAAACTTTGAAAACATAAAACTAAAAAGGCATCATTGAAGTATTCATACCTATTGAACTTTTCCACATGTTTTTAATGCAACAATAAGACTTCAAAATCTTGCATGTAACATTGTATATGACAGATTACCCCAAAGCAGTTCATAGACTGATTGTGAAGAAAACAAGGACAAAACCTTCTTTAAGCTGAGCGAAGCTTTAATGCTGAATTTAAAAGCAGTGACTCTTTGGTACAGAAAGCAAATGCAGACCAAACGTTTATCATTTTAATTTTCTGAAACATCTTGAAAGACACGACTCATTTTCCTTTCACTTTGCAATTAAACAGCTGTTTTTGTCTGTCCTTTGTAGAAAATCCCAATAAAAGGGTTGCATGTTTGTAATTTAAACAGGAAAAGGTGTGAATGATTTATCAAAACACACCTACACTATTTAAAAAGATGAACTAGAAGGTTTATAGGGGAACTTAATGCGTTAAGATTTGATCACATATCCAGCCGTTGAATGTTTGGGTACTTTTTGCACAACATGCTGTTCTAACACCGAGCTAGAGAACATAGGTTGTTTGATCGATGAATCAACCTATAAATGTCCAAGTTCAGTCAAACCTTGCATTTAAATTGTCACCCTTATCCTGCTGTTCAAATTTAGACATCGTTTGCTTTTATTTCAACATTTTAATAGAAGAACTTACCATTACATATGAATGTAAATATATATGAAATATATTATGTAATTTTGTAGTTTAAAAATTCTTTTTTTTGTGCTCCTGCGGAACATCGGATGATTTAAAATGTGACTTTTTTTGTTTTGCAGGTTTAAAGTGGATGTAAGCCAATATTCGACTATCAAAAGGTTGAATGAGACATTGCTTGAGCTTGAAGCTTTCAAACTGAGCCATCCATCTCACCAACCAGACACACCGGCTGATCTTCGAGCATGAAATGATGTGTCCCACAAGAACATCGTTAAATAAAGTACTTTAAATAAATGTTTTATTGACTTTATTTTAAACTCATAAAATACTTCATAGCATTAATATGTGAAAATCGTCTTTCAAACACACCAAATAACTCAAGACGCATTTGACAAACATGCAAATAAACATTTGTAATGCAAAGTGCAAAACCTTAGGAATCAGTGCATAAATATTACTTGTGCACAATTTGGAGTTATATTGGCGATGATTAAAAATTTTAATAAAGCAAATTAAATCACTGGTTCTTTTACATCAGTTGCATACATTGAATCATTTGTTAGCAGTAATTTCCACAGGAAACTTTAGTGTGTCGTGGTAGAAGGAACCAGCGCAGTCAGAACCACCGAAGACCAGCACTGTGCACTTAATATTTCTGTTGTCATCCTGCTCCATTTTTAAATTTATCATGCTGTGTCCTGCACGGGGTTTGGAGCAAAGAAGAGGACATGCTACGGAGCTCCACATGCTGGTGTCTGAATGGTAGGAAACAAAGCAGAGCATCCATCTTACTGAACAGATCATCATAAAAATCATCTCATTTTCCTACACACACCCACACATGGTGAAGTGCTCACCTATGTTGAAGCAATGTACATCCTGCAGAGCTCCAATTGCACTGCAGCCTCCACTGATCAAAATCCGGTTATTCAACACTGGAACTGCTGCATGAAACCTTATAGATCACATGCGAAAGGATTTTAACTGCATCTTGATCCATTTTATTTTCTGGATGATTTGATTGGATGATTTAAAAAACCAAACACACACACATATATATAATCTGGATCCAGATGGCTGCATCGATGACATTTATCAAGGTCCATTTGTTCGGTACTCACCCTCGAGCCAACGGCGGCATGTTCGCACATCTCACAGCTGTGTACTCCATCAGTCCTTCATTTAAGGAGTGAAAACAACATCAGAGCAAGCTGAGGCTCAAAGTTGTAACAGAAACGATAGAAATCAGTCTTCTTACCCAGATCTAAAACGTGAACATCATTTAGGTAGGCAGCAGTCTTTCGGCCTCCAAAAAGGACCAGTTTTTGTCCAAGAAGTGTAGCCGAGTGCCTGCATAAATAGTTTTGAGGTATTTTTCCAAAATATACATGATGCATAATTGCACATTAATAAAACTTATTTTATGACGCAAGCTGACCCAAAGCGAGCAAGCGGCTTGTCTCCCTCCACGATAGGCTGGTACCACAGTTCATACTCTGGGCTGAAGATGTAGAGACCATTACTGCAAGATTTATCTCCCAGTGCATGGCTCGGCTGAATGCCTCCGAAGACAAAAAGCTCTTTCTGGTAGAAAACTGCTGAATGGTATGATAAACTAGGTACACTGCCTTTTGCCTGAAAACAAAAAAAATGTGCCTCTGTAAGGGAAAAACATTTTAATCTTTACACACAATTTTACAATCTAAGCTATACGGATTGACAGCAGGAAATGCAATGTAGTTGTAATATAAGGCACTTTTTGAAAAGACGATAAATGTTTTTTCTCAAACGTCTCTACTAAATACACCTGGTTGGGCCTCTAGCAGCAGCGGTAATTCTAATAACAAACCTACAGTGACAAGCCTCCACTTCCAGGTCCAAGTACTGAGGATGTACAGCTCGCTGTAGCGCTGACCCTCCCTCACGCCACCGTACACAAAGACTGCCTTTGACTCTGGGTCAAAAGTTGCAGTGTGTCCTCGGGCGCATGGGGGAACGGGTCCAGAAGCAGTAGAGTTCATTGGGAACCAGAAGTTACCATCTGAATGGATTGTAAACAAAATACAAGCATGCAAACTATATTATATAACTTTGTTTAGCACTATACAATTATTGTACTGCTAATAAAATCAACACCGCATCTCTCTATTTACATGTTTTCACATCCTCACTAAAACTTAATTTTTTGTTTTTTAAGTGAGAAAATGACACAAAGCTGCATATAAAAAAATCTATGCATTAAATAAAACAAAAAAAATCTAAAAAGTATGATTTGCCCTAAATTGAAAACAGTGACTGGTTGAATACCAGCTACAGGTTCACTGTTAAATAAGGTGGTGGCAGTATCATGCAGTGGGGATACACTTATTTTAGGCAGGATAGAGAACCTGATCGGAGTTAATGGAAACTGGATGGAGCTAAATATAGAAAAATCCATAGAGAAATGTGAAAGAACCTGCAGGAAAAACCTGAAGATAAAGCTAGAGCTACAATGGATAAAGCAAATTCGAGTTTTTGAATGGCCGAGTGAACTTTCAGGAATAAAATTGGGCATCTGTGGCAAGTGTTTGGTTCTTTATCCCCACTCAGGAACTTTACCAGGGTGGTGGGTATAATGGTCAAGCTTTAGATGTAAATACCCTAAAAGACCCACAGCTTCAACAGCGTGCAAAGGTGATTCTGGAAATACTTGACTTTAAAAGCTTAATAAAATGCATTTTTTCTGAATACTGGTCAGCCTCCTTCAAATTCTTAACTATGCACCATTTGGCTTTGTTGTATCATAACATTCAATTAAAATGCATTGAAGTTTCCAGTTGTAGAATTAAATAATCTTAAATTATTTCAAAATCAATTTTAAATGGTCCTGTATACAAACAGACAAAGAAAACTCCACTGACCCAACTCAAGCTTCCATAAGGAGTCCTTGCAGAAGTTCTGATCCGAAGTTTCCCCTCCAATGAGGACAGCCGTATCCGGGTCACTCAGACACATCGTGTGTCTCCAACGCTTGGAAGGGCAAGCTGAAACTAACCACAGCCTCCATGAACACAGAGTTGATACTGCACAAGCATGCAATGGTTTTTTCTTTTTTTATTCTGACCTTCCCTCTTCTCATTTCTAATCTGTGCTGTCATTTCCTCCTGGCTGTTCATGCTGTACAGTTTCCTTTTCTTGGGGGTGGAAGCTTTGTCCGTGTCCTCCGTGAGTCTGTCCATATCCTCCGAGCTCCACGTTAGCCGGGCTCTACGACTAATGAGAGTACGCCTGGGTGTCTTATCCTTTCGGTTGCACAGAACACGTCCCACAAGTTACTTTTATTTGGACATTAACAAGAATGATACCGACACACTCACCGATGGCCAAGCAGCCGGGTTGGGAGTGTCACTATTATCAACTTTATTCACTTGGATCTCTGAGTAGCAAATGCTGTTGCTCATGTGTGAGGAATCTGAGATTATCTTCAAGGATTTTGGATGAGACTAGATTAGCAACTGTGACACATTTAAAGCAAAGGCAGACAAACCTGGTGTGTCCTACCGTTTCATTTTCAGCGGTTTCCTGTGGAATGCTGGAAAGATCCGTCACACTGTGCTGCTCTAAGATCAGTCGTTTCCTTGGAGCTGAAGAGTTACTACTAATTGCACTGATGTCATCCTGAGGCAAAGGAAACAACTCAAATATGACTCAATATTAAACCATTACTATATAACAGTGTCTTGATTAATTTGCAAGTGTTCAAATTTCCTGTAAATGTTTGGCTTTGGTTATTTTATTTTATTTTTTGATAGATATTTTTAGCCATTTTGCCCATTGCATTGAGCCCCAGCTGTCTGGCTTGTTAGCACCACAGTTTAAAAGGTTTATAGTCAAGCCCAAAAAGTTTTACATCAACATTTTACAGCTTTAGTTTTATGTGCTGGAAATTTGCATTGGGTCTAGATTATGGAATCAAGAACGCACTTATATAGGTATGATTTGACAACAAGAAGCGAAGAAACAAATTTATAAATAACTATTTAATCTAAAGAAGAAGAAAAAAAAAGAACTAATAAGAGAAAGCTAATGGTCGTCATTCTGGAAAGCGTGACTCCAGAGAACCCTGAGGAGTTTCTTTAAACAGAAAACAAAGGGAACAGCAGTGAACTTTCACAGGATTAGTTAATATTGTGTAAATCAGGGATGTCCAACCCAGGTCGTGGACGTCTACTGTCCTACTGGCCATTTATGCAACACTGTTTCAGCACACTTGAATCAAAGGAATGGCTCATCACAATGCTTTTGCCAAACTTGACATGGAATCATTTGATGCAGCCAAGCTGGAGAAGGGATGCATCTACAAAAAAATGCAGGACAAAAGATCTTGACTTTCTCCCTGATCAGAACTATGGCTCAAATAAGAACATCCATGAATCCGTCACCTAACCCCCATCAATCAAACGAGAGGCAGACCACAGTTCCATTACAGAAACACACGAGATCAGTATCATGCACACACTTATATCCAAGTGCAATCTTAGAGAGACCAATTAACAAAACTCATGTTTTCCAGCCTGTGAAAGGAAGGCAGAGTACCCGGAGAGAACCGATGCAAACAGCATGCAGAGAGACACCAGGCCGGGACTTTCTTCTGCTACACCATGCAGTCCTCGAACAAGACACTGCAGGAGACACAGGAAATCATTCCTGAGGCCGTCAGGCTGTACAATATCAAACTCTGAGCGTCGCTTAGTTCATCTTGGACTCATTTATTGATGCACTTTCCCAAAGTATGCCAAACGTATATGTACTTGTTTTCGAATAATTACGTTCCCCCTATATTCGTTCTGCAGGTTTTACGTGAATGAACAAGGCTCACCGACCTCTCCTGTGACATTCAGCAGGATCTTCCCATACACTCCTCTCCTGCCTCTGGCTGAGGCCACTGCCATGAGGTCATTGCTCCAGTCACCTTCCCAGATCAGGCACCTGAGTGAGGGAGGAGACGAGCTGAGCATTTTTTGTTTCCACCACAGAAACCATTGATGTTCTCCCTTTTGATCCAGGCTTGCTGTACTTTTCCTGCAAGGATAGAGTCCCTATGTTCTCTGCCTGGACGTCCTCACTGACAACCACTTCTGCAGACAACGTTGCATCCTTGCACGGCCAATCTCCCAATCCGAAGATGACCAGCTGTTTGGGAAGAGGCAGCGGGATGTGGACCTGAAAGCATCTTCTGTTGGATTTTCTGCGGACGTTTAAATGGAGCGTTTCAAGTTTAAAAAAAAAAAAACGGGCTTGCTTAAAAAATACAATTAAATAAGCACGAATATACCTGATAAACTGACGTGGAGCTTCACGGAGAGACCAGAGCACGAAAAAATTCAGATTTCCCATTTCAACCCGACGCAGTTTGGTTTTGAAAGATCAAACGTAAAACTCGGAGCCGCGTCGCGAGGAAAAGGACGCACGTGAGACCCGAAGATCAATCAAGCATTAATAAGCGCGCGTGCGACTATTTCGACATTTAAAAAAAAAAAAGGCCCTAATCTTAAGCGGTGATCAGGTTTCTACTGTTGTAGAGGCTGATGGAGGAGATTCTGCGACTGAAAAGACATCAATCAGATTGGAAATTAATTTTATGTGAATTTGCAACAAACAAAACAAATGAGAACCTCTAAGACTACTTTGTATTGGAAACATGTTTATATCTTAAAATTGACCAACTAAAAAGAAGAAGAAAAAAAAGACAATATAACAAACAAGGAATAATATTTTCAGTCAATGTACAAATCTGAACTAACATTTTTATGTTATTTATTCACTACTATCACAGAAATGGTGATTGTGAGATTCTGCTTTATAAATATGAGTGAAAATTATTTTTTAAAAAGTGTCGCATTTTATAATCGTTAAACTATATTTTCTAAAAAGAATAATTGATTTGAAAAAACCTTTTAGCCGCACTTATATTATATTATATTATATTATTATGTACAAATAAAAATGAATAAACCATTTTTACAAATATTAGGTAATTGAATCCAGTACCTGAGCAACTATAGCAACTGTCAACTTTTTAAAAAGCTGCTTATCAGGTCATCTTTGTACTTTGGTAACTTAGAAAAATAGTTCTGTGTGAAAGTATTTTTTTTAAATGTTCTTCAGAAACTACAGCATTAATGTAAAAAGGAAAAGACCTGTGACAAAACAGCAAAGGATTGATCATGTTAAACAAAGATAATCACATGGTCCTATGTGAAATAGTGCAAGTTTTATGTCAGATGCCCCTTATAAAAACGTCCATGCCCGTGTCGTCAGTTCACAGAAGAAAATCTTCAGGATCTTCAAGGTGTTCCCGGAAAGAAGAATGTCAAAGCCTGGGTTTCTCATCTGCTCTCATCTGACAGGTGTTACTTTTAACATATCTTAGCTTACTTCACGTTGTCCAACAGGTACTATTTAACTATTTTATTGTACTGGTCAGACAGGCATCAGATCAGGCTGCAGCAGGTTATATTTAATCATAACATCTGGGTGAAATCATTAGCAATTGCATTTTGCATCTACTCCAATATTAACTATCTATCTATCTATCTAAGCATTTTGCTATGTAGTTCTTTGCACAAACAGAAGTAAAACAAGCTCGTCTTAATGCTTTTGTGGAAACACAGTGAAGCATTAGTGATGCCACATGGTACTCTAGGACTGTGGCTGGCCTCCTGGGAGCTCTCAAAATAAAACCAGGTTTCATCAGCACCTCTGTAACAATTACATCAATCCCCTAATGCAGCAATTTAATAGAAGCACATGGGAGCAGACAGAGGGACATGCTAATCCTGGCTCTGCTGTGAGACTGTTATAAAATGACGGTAAATGAGCATCTTTACATAATAATCATTATACAACCTACGACTACTTTTATATTTGTCATATTATTCTCCTTTTCAATCCAATTAAGAGACACACAAAACTAGACAATCTTCTCTTTATTGTGGAATATAAATTTCAGGAACAAATATACTTCAAAGTGGAACGTATGGGCACAGAAAATGGCTTTTAAAACGGTTGCTTTACATTGCATACAACATTTGCAGCCAAATCTGTGACATCTTTGGAAATATGCGCGTGAGTAAAAGTGATGAAGTTATCAATCTACAAGAAAATGGCGGTCCAACATAAGCAAGAACAAGCACAGATCTTCACTTAGAAAACATGTCTGGATGAAAACACTGCGACTGGCTTCTACTTTTGAAACGGCTAATTGAAACACTGGCAAAGCGAAGGTAAATATTGAATCTAGAGCTTTATTTGGTGAGGGCTTTTATACGCGTCATAAAAACTGTCACTTTAGTACGATGAGCCTAAAATCTTCCTCCAACACACCCACTGAACCAGTAGAGAGAACGTGTATAATGTTCTGCATTTCACATTAGATTCAACATTTCAACAACAAACAAAACAAAATACAATAAGTTACACAACAAAGCTGAATGATTGTTCCAACAACGAAAGCACACGTGAACAGTAATTTCGTTAAAGCGCTGCTGATTAAGGGCGTGGCATACAGGTAACACACTCTGTGCAGGTTCTCCCTGATCGCTGCTACCATAGAAATGTAACAGGTAGAGACAAGATACGGTTTATGATGGGGACTCGTCCAAACAGCACGGCGGGAATATGGCACATCTCACAGGCGAGGCTGCTCAGATTATATTCAGGACACTAACACAGAGGATGCGCTGAAAATTATAATTAGAACCTGAAAGGAAAATATAAAATAGATGCGCCTGCATTCATTACTTAAATTATTTAATATATATATTTGTTTATGAGTAGAATCAACAAAAAAATAGTTCATTGTTCTCAGGAGTAATATGCATCTCTACATCATACATTGATAAGCAACAGGAGTGGAACGTCAGGCACTGTAATAGACCCTGTAGTAGAGAGTTTTGTTCCTCCAGAGGGAGTAGGAGTTGTCGAACTTCAGGAGGTAAGTGCCTTCACCAGGGAAGTCGTGGCTCCCGCCGTGGGCTGACAAATGGCTGTCCTGGCGGTAAACAGGGAGGATTTCGGCCAGATTCGAGTTGCCGTGGCTTTTGGAGCCTTTCTCGACGTCGTCGTTGCCGAGAGGACCTGCGAAGCACATCGAATAAACAGAGGCGTCAACATTGCTTCTTCGGGTTTTAGGAAACAGCGGGTTGGTCTCAAAACCACAAAGAACTTTCCACCTATGGTTTCATTTTTTTATGATTTTTTAAAGCGAGCAACAGAGCTGGTGCTGAGCATTGCTTGTCAGCTGGCTGACAGAAATATTTCTTATTTGCAAAAATTCACATTTGCATATACATTTTTAAAGCGCACCCTGACAAAACCATCGACTATCAGATTGTAATACTTTTATTACCCTTAATAAAAATAAAAATACAGAAAGGCAACACAACTTGAAAACTCTAAAAAACATTACATTTAGCGTTCATTATAATAGTTTAGCTAAAGCCTATAATTCAAAACCAAAATAACTGTACATTCAGAAACATTTTCTAATTTGAAATTCCAGTATGATTAATAATTTTGCCAACAGGAGGATTTTCCCCCCCAGTTTTAAACAAAGATTAGAACTGTGTTTAAAAAAATGTATATACCAGAACTGCAATGTGTTTATCTATCTTGTAAACGAAAAATGTTGTGAAAGGAGTTCACTTTTTTTTTTTTACTACATTTTTTAACAGAGAAATTAAAACTTTTATTTGTTTGAACCGTAAGTATGTAAACTAAAGAGTTAAACTTCATTTTTCAGTGGCAACCATTGGATATTTTATGCAGAATTTAGCCAAGAGCCACACTTTGCCATCAAAGAGTGGAAATGAAAATAATAAATGCTGGACTTTATGCAAACACTAGAAAAACAAGTGAAGCTCAAACGCTGAAAAACCACATATGATAAACAACAATACTTTCTGCTTTGAGTTTTAAACCCAGTTTCATTGTTGCTACTTCAGAGAAACTTCTAGTTTTTCTCTGAAATCATCACACAGGTAAGTGTATGTGAATAATCGCAAAGGTGTTTACATGTTGCAAGACTTCATCAGCTCGTGTAAAAACATCATTAGTGTTTTATAAAAGAAAAGTTGACGGCCATCTACTTTTAATGTAGTCACACTTACATTAATGTAGGGATGATTTACTCGATATTAACAGCTGACGTTTATTTTCATCTTGTTTCTGTTTGTGTTTCAGGAGGGAGAGGGGAGCGGGTTGGTAAATGTTCAGTCTTTTATCAATTTCTTCAGTTTAACCAAAGCACAGAAGCAATGTAGGCATTATTGTCGGGTCAGAAAGGTAAGAAATATAAATATGAAGAAAAAAAATTGTTAAATACCCTTTAATAAGGATAACAAAATTAACATACCATATTAATTCATATTGGTGAATCCCTTCTAAATGGATTACAGAACTTTGGACGCTTATTTCTGGATAACGTGAAACAAATGTTAAACTTTGTTTTGTACAAAATTAGTATGAGAACTAGATAAAGTCAACTCAGTTCAGAATCTTTAGGAGGGGAATCAAGATTAATTCATTATTAACTCTCTGCACTGAGCTACGATTGATACTTATTAAGAGTGAGAGCGAACAAAATTTTAAAGGTTTTCTCAAATTTTTCTTCTCTATTCATCATCTACAATGCCTTATAAGCTCTGGCTGTGAACTGCAACATGTCGGATGCTGATTTGTCGCATCTGTGTAGATCTACTGCAGCCAGACTGCAGCCTACAGGAGAGCTGTGTCTGTGTGTCTTGAGTCTTATGTTATTCCACAAAAAAATCACAAAAACAAATAGATCCGGACATTCAAATGCGAAAACTGACCTTCCAGCTCCTCCTCTTCGTCTTCGTCATCACTGGACTCGCTGATGTGCACCGTGATGGATCTGCTCGTCACGGGGGTCCAGTCAAAGTATATGCCGAAGCCGATGTCATAACCATCTGTGGCGAACTCCCAGCAAACTTTCTTGGCCTCGGGGACGGTGGGGACGTTGACCGTCATGATGTCTCCTCGGTACACGGTCACAACGCTGTCCTTCTCGGTGCGAAGCTTCGCCTTCAGCTCCTTCAGGGCAGCAGATGTCCAAGTCGTCGGGGCAGGAAGGGGTGGCATCTGGGGTGCCTCTGGGTGGGTAAGAGACAACAGTTTAAAAACATAGTGACAGCTCGCGCTTTAAAAGCTAATTTGTTGTTCTTAAAGCACATAGTATGTAGACACATAATACCAACACTAGCAAGTAGATTAGAAATCCAGAAAAATTGATGTTTGTCGATTATGTGAATAGACTGAATCACATCAGAAACAATCTTTGGTTTGGTCAGGTAAAATTGAGCAAACAATACTTTGTAATTATTTTCAAAGTTATTGTTTTAGGCTTGTCAATGCTGTAATGGTTGACATAGTAAAAGCTCTCTTGCTCTCACAGAGCAGCCCTGATAGCATCCCTACTTGAAAATATAAAGATTTAAATCACTTTTAGGTGAAGGAAGGCTGAAATAAAATCTGATAAATGTTCTTCAGGGCTGCGCAATATTACAAAATCCCACATTACCAATAACACTGATAAATGTCGCCAATCAAATCACTGCAATAAACCCGCATTTTTTCTTTTTCCTTGCACTTTTCATTCGTGCTACCAGCACTGTTTGCGATCTTGAACATTTTTGGGAATATAATCTGTCTCAAACTTGCATTTTTATTGAGCACAACAATATTTCGATAATAATATAACAAGAATCTGCAACTATTGGGGCGAGATTGGTTTCTCTTTAGTTTCAAACTGCAAAGCAAAAATTAAAATCAATGAGAAAGGATTAATCTGTGATTATGTAAATTAACCATAATGGAATTTGGGAAACCAACAATAAAATTCAAGTTTGTATCTTTAGACAAATATATGCAGCATTGAGGTCAAACATATTTGTTCATTAAGGTAAGTTTCTCAAAGAGTCTAAATTTTATTTTTATTGTTTTAGAAGAAACAAGGTGAAATATCTAACAAAAATATAGGACTACAAGTAGTAATTCTTGAAGTAAATCTACATTAAAAGGTCCTGAAAAGCATTTAAAAAGTCTAATTTTGAACCACATTATAAAACCAAGTTGGGTATAACTGATACGTTTTTTTTTCCTGCGTTGAAAAAAAACAATTATGCAAAGTTATGTTTTGAGTATTCAACCTGGCAAAATTTAGTTCACTTTACTAGGATTTTTCATGTAAAGAAATTAAGAAGTACTTGCAGTCATGCCTGATCAACATTAATTGTGCAAATGGTTTCCTTGATCTTTCTTAAGTAGATGGCACGTGATACAGTAGCGTGGGGCTTTTAATGAAAATGAATTTCCAAAAGAAGAAGAAGATAATCATCATGTAACATTTGCAGTTCTATGAAAACATTTACTTATATTAACTGAGGGGAACAATAGCTGCCTCCCTGTAAAGGTTGAAGGCCCATAGTATAGATCTTAAAGAAAAACTGATATTACCAGTTTAAAAGATTTACAAAACACAAAGATTGAAAATAAAATGGCTGCGTCTAATAATAAATAGGCGACAAGTCTCACTTTTGGTGTTCTCCTCGCCTCCTTCCCCCAGCGCCTCTTCATTACCCTGCAAGTGCACAAGATTGTGGCACATTATAGAGAATGCATAAGAACTCAAACTTCCAAGTTAGTGGTACTTTCTCACGGCTCTGCAAGCATGCCTTAGAAAGCTCGGCCGAATCCTCTTTGGTCTCATTCATACTAGCTTGATTGCTGGATTTGGTGAGACTCTCTGACAGATTTGTACTCTGCAGCCTGAAGTAAGAAAGAACAGAAAAATGATTACAATAAGAAACCATTAAAAATATATAAACAAGCAAACAACATGCTAGGAGATCTGAGCAACAGGTTACCTGCCGGGCGGTTCGCTGTCGCACTGCTTGGACGTGACTCCGGGGAAGGACGAGAAGGACAAAGATGACAGCCGAGACTGGAGCTCAGATGTGGCTTCTAAACTCGCCATGGCTGTCATGACAAGACAAACAGCTCTGACTGTGGGGCTGGAGGCGAGGAGAGACCGCCCCTCCGAGCCAGCACAGGGAGGAGGGAGAGACAAGCTAGCACAAGATATCTACGTTAACAACAAATAAAGCGGAATATTTCCACGTCCAGAATCAGGCTTTTCTCTAATTGTCTGATATCCCCGCTTTTTCTTTTAGCTTAGAGCAAGCTAGCTATTAGCCTAACAGAGAGCGGGTTAAAAAGTAAAGGTGACCGTTTCTTACCTAAAAGCGACACTGACACGATTCAATGTCTTTAAATTAAGCTTTGTCCATTAAAAATGCGCCTCCATAGCCTCTCAATCATGTGACAGTTACCCCCACAGCGCTGCTTCCTCTTGTCAGGGGGGAAAACGAAAAGAACGCGAATTTCCGTCTTTTTCCGTGGTTTGACGGAAATCCACGAATCCGCGGCCGAACGAACGAAGATGCTTCTGCTTACAGCATCCGCTCCGAGGATGACGCGACATATTTAAAATTAAGAGGGAAACATCTTTAAATAATAAATAACAAATATTATGCTGGGCATTTTTATTTTATTCATTAAACATAAAATTTTAATTTTTTTGATTTATTCAATTATTACATTTATTGATTTAAGAATGCTAATCTTGTCTCCAGTGAATGTCTCCAATATATATATATATATATATATATATACATATATATTGTATTGTTTTTTTTTCCATTGAAGTCCTTCAGCAAGTTGCAGAGAAACCACACAGCTTTGACATCCTTCTTGAATATTTGACCATTATGTCTCCATGAAATTGGAGAGCTCATTTAAACTGTTTTGTCTTGGCACATTTAGGCACTGTTTATGCAGAACAAATCACATTTATAAAAGGTAAGGGCCGTCCCAGATTTATGTATATTTAGGATAATTGTCCTGTTGTTTTTGTCAAAGACTGAAAATACATGATTACATGAAGAAGTGAAGAAAATTTAATAAAATAAAAAAAAATTTCATTGCCGGTGAAAAATCCATTTTTCACCTTGTACAACATTAATAAAATCAATAACAAATATCTGTATTTTGTACTGTGTTTAATGTTTAAACAGGTAAAAAAAATGCTCATCGTTGAGGGACTACAAAAGGGAACAAATACAATGTAACAACTGCATAAACAATCTCCTATTGAGAATAAACTGCCCAAAAGCAAAGGAAACGTTTGCTGTAGCAGCATTCAAAAGTTTTAATAACCAAAGAAAACAGAACAAAAAAAGTACAAACATCATATATAAAACTAGTCTTAGTTTCTGTTTGTAACAATGCTGATATGCAGACTAAAATAAGCACGGTTCAATCAATAAATGTTTCTTAATAAGACTGGATAATTTTTTTCTAGCAAGGGTCCTTTACACTTTTAAACCTATCAGAATGTGTTATGTTTATTATAATAATACTATTTGGGAAACATCAAATGCCAGAAAAGGTATGTCAAAGAAATGACTATTCTAAAAAAAAATGGGTAGGATGTTATAATTTACTGTATTTTGGATGTAACAATCATTTTATTGTTCTTTCCAGGTACGATTTATAAACTCTGAAGATGCTTTTTTGCAAAGTTTTGCTGCTCTTTACGAAGTGAAGCAGCGGTGTCTCCTTAGTTTGGGCTTCAACGAGAGAAATCCAAGGAAAAGACCTTTGTAAAGCAAAGAAAAATACACTTCGTTCTGTTAAATATCCTTTTTTTATCTTCCTATGTGAGAAATATTATTGTTCATGAGGCAATCCTGCATTTTTCATCGACTCACTCACTCATTTGGATCAAAAGCAGATGAAGCGGAAGAGCAGATGAAACTCTGCACGTTTAAAATATTATGGTTCGTCAGATTGTCTGGGAATAGACTGTTAATAACAGAAAGAGCCTCACTGGATCCCAGACAGGCAGAGGCGCAGATGTTTAACAGGCTGTACAACACTCCACATACCCAGTTCAGACCCAAAGTGAGTCCACCTACAATTTAAAAATTTGTATCATTTAAAGAGGAAAACATCAAGTTAATTCAAAATGTAGGTCAAAGATGAATTCACACTGCCTAACCTTTCATGGTAAGAGGACATGATGCGTCTATCAGTGCAGGATCTGACAAAGCTGCTGTAACATGGGAGCAAGAGAGCCACAGGTCTGAGGTGTCGCACGCTTCCAGTTGATACTGCGGTTTCAAAAGGAAGCTGTGACCAAGACGTTCCGCCATGCTGAAATAAAAATGTAACAGGGAGAGATCAGTCACATTCCTATCCAATCTGCACGTTGGCTGCCCTGTGCGTGGCTGTGGGCGCACCTGGTGACAGGCACAGCTGTGGTGAAACTGTAAACGAGGCAGCGCTTTGGTAGATGAGAACGAAGATCGGCACAGACTCTGTGGAGGTGAGAAGGCAAACAGCAGAGGAACAAAATGTCTGCCCAAGCTGCCAGACGCCGATTGTCAAAGAAGCATTCAACTCCTGCGGGGACAAACTCCCCTGAAATACAGACACAGTTTATATTGAAGAGGGCACAGAATAAACGAATACGAGAATTAAAACAGTGAGCCCTATTCTAGCTGATGATACTATTTAAGGTTCAAGGGCAACACTTAATTTTACATTTGTTTTTTAAAGTTAAACTGTGAAAATAAACAAGAAATTGTTCTAAGGGACTTATTAAATGCAGCATTAAAAATTTATTTGAGAGCGATGTTATTCACTGTCACATTAATATACCTGCTGAATCTGAGCTTCTGGTGGAGATCTTAATCTGCGTAGTTTTGATGCTGGTCTTTTCAAGGAGGCTGAGCAGCAGCTGCTTCCCCAGGTTACCTAGCCCAAGTATCCCCACGCAGAGCTCACCGCGTCCTCCCGATGTGCACGAGTCCCTGGCAGCAGGCCTGCTTTCTATGATGCATCTGGAAACATCACAGAAACCTCCATGATGCCAAGACACACAAACTGCTCCAAACTATCAGGAAAATGTGTCTCTAAAATGAATCTCACTTCAAACATAGTTTGTCATGTATGCTGTGTCTCACTTAGACGCTTGTTAAATCAAAAATCGTCATTTAAATTATTTTTGGACGACAGCATAAATGTTTGAGGCATAATGAAAACCCTGAAAGAGTTTCAGGTGATGTGTTCAACAATATCAATCCTTAAAACTGTTTGTGAGTTGGACTGGAATAATTACAATAATAATGGTCTTCAGGAATAATTTTTGAGCCATTTTTCTCCAGATCAACCTCTACTCCTGTTGCGTTACTTGTACTAATCCAGTCCTTCAATCTTTAAATTCTGTTAATATCTACTGAGTGTTCAAAAAGAATGGAATAGAATTTCTGTATTGACACCATACATATAATGTCAATAAAAATGTTCACTTTCATTTATTTATAATTCAAATCAGTAGCCACAACATTCAACACCTTTTCAGCCTCCAACCTGCAAATTAACTAGTATAGTAAGAAAACAAACAAACTGCTAAAAGGTTTTGTGAGTAATCATTTTATGTCCTCCAATAATTATAGAATATATTTTAATAACGCTTTCAGTAACGGAGCACATGTCGTCTCAAGGCACTTTAAAAGAAAATAATTTCAATTCCAATCATAAATACATGACAAAAAAAAAAAATCTGTTTATCAATTTTGCAATCTACTCAGATTGCATTGAGTCATTGACTTGCAGCATTCACTCCTGGATCAGCACAACGAAACAATATCTTTAGAAAGAAAAAGACAGCTCCAGCAGAAGACAGAAAACACAAATGGATGTAGGTGAAAAAATATAAGTTATTAGCAGGAGTTGTAGAGTGTTGCTGGCAGCACAACTAGTTTATGTCCTTCCCCAAAAATCTGTCTCAGCTAACAGAACCCTAGGCCAGGTGTACCTTCTATGGAGAGAGGAACACTGAGATAAAACAGAAAGTAAACAAGGTTGAAATAACTGCAAC
>JAVLVB010000602.1:445922-462994 GCA_032876305.1 Orestias chungarensis
TATATATATATATATATATATATATATATATATATATATATATATATATATATATATATATAATACTTCTGATGCACAGAAGATTTCCCACATATTGTGGTCAATATACCTCAATGAGCGCTCCAGCTCGCATAGAAACACTGCGTGCGCGCACCCACAAAACGTGAGGCCGGCGTGGCGCGCACGCAGGTACAGCAGCTCGCTTGCTTCAACATTCAGTCCTGCCTCAAACGGAAATCCGGCGGAGACGCTGATCATGCTAATGTTGCTAATATTTAGACGAAAGGGTCGTGAACAGGGTTGACTGAGCTGCGGAGTGAAGTGGGCATCGTTGTCATAGCAACACCGACTTCCGGTTTTACACTGCTTCCGTGTATGTTATTTACGCCCAAAAAAACCTTTTAAAAATCAAATAAAAAACAGACCAAGAACAAGTAATAACGTTTCAGTAGTTTGGAAAAGTAAAAGTAAGCTTTGTTTATACTATATATAAGCTTTTTAACGATGCATATAGAGACGGTAAAACATGTACTCACGCGTTCCTTCCATATATGGGCAGTGACGTAAAGGGGGATTCAATAACTTCCCATAGCTTTGTGAAGGTTTATTTCCTTTAGAAATAATACGTTTTTAAATAAAAACACAGGGATTATTGGTAAGATCGCCTTGTTCTCTCATCTCTCCCCATTTTCTGTCCAACACTCCAAATAAAAACAATCACTAAAAAAACTGGTCATCATCATGGCTCATGATCTGAACAGTTTATTTACCTTTCACCTATTTAACACAATTAATAAACATTACACTTATACCCAAGGAAAAAAAAAATCTTCCCAAACTAAAAAACAAAATATGCAAATCTGAAGTGTGCAACGTGAACGATCCAATAAACATTGACGTTCAATCACTTAAATAAAAACAGCTGATAGTAGGACATTAGAGATGTAGATGCATCAATTCTCTAAAAAGCAAACAGACAAAATGTTTAAAAGCAACTTTCTTAATAGCAGCGGTTTTTAATTATTTTTTTAAACGAACCCAGTTCAAATAAATCTGTCCATCTGTACAGCACGTCTGGGTTACCCTTATGTTCCTCTTCAAGTCAACTAAAAGTGCTTATTAAATACATTTACACACATTTGACACATTCAGATTCGGTTGTTTTCTTGAATATGCATGGACTATAAAGTATGAATATTTACAGTTAATAACAACGGCAACATACAGTGCATATATTAAATTAAACCTTTTACGCTTGTGTTTGTTGACAAGAGTTGGATAACACTATAAAACAGATCTGCTTTAAAAAGGAAGCTAATGAGATGACCTGCCTGTCACAATTCTGCTTTCTAATCCGACAGCGTAAACGTCAGAGCAGAAGATGTGGCTTACAGATTTTTGAATTATATATCCATTTATTGAGCAAAAACGATGGACACTGCTGAGGACCATGAAGGCACTGTGAGGAAAATGTTGGCTGGATGCTATTAGGTCACACTGCCACGGGATGAGACTGTTTTATTTACACCAGTAAATAGTCACTGCCAGCTTTTCCTCCAACAAATAATCCTGCTTTAAGAATCACTCCTCCTCATGCCTCCATTTTTGTGAGTCCTCCTGACGTGCGTCTGGGTGAATCTGGTTCCTCATCCCACCCAAGACATTTGATGTGGCTTCAGTGGCCATGATGAGTGGCTTGACCATTGCTGGTGGAAGCTGGCGGAGGACTCCGCCGACTGCTCCCGTCATCCCACGCTGCTCGTGCTCCCGTGTTGCCGTGTCATAAAGGGTAAGAGCCGTGTCTGTGATGCCCTGTGCATGGAAACATGAGCCAGTTCTGGTGAGGTTTTGCATGATTTTTTTTAAATCTTATTTTTGAATTTTTATTGACAAATTTGTACTGGAGAGTTTATGCAACACTCAGCTGCAATGCTCTTATGATACACAAGGTGTAACTTCTAGTTATTTTCTTCAATCCACAGTAAGAAATATATACTGGCTAAAAATATGCATTCGTCTCCAATATTTATAAATAAGTTGCATAATAGACAATTGTTTTGTATCCATAACGGAGCATCTCGCATAATTCTGGCCTGATAACTGATTATGGCTTTGCCAGAAATGGTAGAGCTCATTAGAATCTGTTAGTTGTTTGGCTTTGACTTAAAAGTAGTAGTAATGATGGTTGAATTCAGGGCCTCTACAGAAGTTTAATTTTAGTCAGCAATACTAGTTTAAATTAATGGATTCTTATGCATCTTTGAGATCCGTTTCAGTTGGACCACCATTTGCACCCCAAACTGTAACCTCAGATATAAGGACAAAAAATTGGTTTGGATATTCAAGAACATGCTGGTGACTCCAGTGTCATTGTTCATACTGTAAAAAAGTAAATATAGCATCGTCGTGGAACAACAGTAAGCAAAACTGATGCATAAAATGGATAAAATACACAAGATAGAGGACTACCTCTAAATTATGTCACTTCACTTCTCAATCCAACCCAGGCAAAACTGTGTTCATAAAAAAAAAATGGCAAAGTAGTTTTAAAACAATTAACGCAAGAAGATATTATCTTATTTTATAATTATCACATCAATTTGAGATTAAATTATGAAAGTTTTATCACAATTAGAATTATAAAAAATGTGCTTCTTTAGCATCAATCAAACCTGAGAAATCATGTAATAACATATTTTCTTAATAGGTCATATAATATGACAGATTATACATCAACAGATTACAAAATAGCTATATACAGACGTATTATACGCATACTTGCAGGATGGTTTAGGAGTGCAAATATGGTGTAGCACAAGCTCAAAAATAATGCAAAGCAGGTTTCTACTACTGGTAAATATTTGCAGTTCCTGATAGATGCCTGAGAGGTCACATGCTTTGTCTGTCCTACTGGACTTTTAAAGTCTACCTTTATTATTGATATTGTAATTTTCTTTTCCAAGGTAAAATATTTTTCTTTCTTTTATTACAAAATGAATTTACATGATGCTTATGGAACTGTCTTAACCTTGATCCTGTATTGTATGTTTGAGGGTTGTGCTGAAAAGACAAAAAGAACAAGCGATTTAAATGACCTCTCTGCTTGGTGAACAGTGAAATTCAAACAGAATAATGCTTATTTTCTACAAATATGTGATTTCTCTACGGCTCACTTCTATTTACATTAAGGCGAATATTAGCAGGTCTGTAGTATGTAATTTTTATGAACCCGCGTGAACTAGAAAATGTTGGTTTGTTAGTCTGAAGGTGTATTAAAGCATTTCTGCCCATGTGAAGAGTATAAACCTCTTTAAAAATGACCCTTCATAATGGTGTAAATGAAGGAGAAGTGGTAAGGTGAACCATCTCACCTCTTTCACCACAGTATAAGCTTTGGCTACACCTTCTCTCAGGTCAACAGGCTGGTGAGCCAGGCCATAATGGGAGTACCGTTTAACCCTCTTCGTGTCTCTCTCGTCAGGCACTGGAGAAACCATATCATAGGCCGTCTCAGCCGCTGCCTACAGAGAAAGAGCTCAAGGAAGTTAACACAAGAATAATATCCATTTCTTTCAAAAATGCTTTGGAAATGTTTTGAGGCGTATCTGCTGCAGAATAAGGATTTCTTCATCTAAAATAATGTGCCAACAACAATTTTGAATGTAAGCAGTTTAGCTCCTCCTTAGGAGAACATCAAGTTGTGCTTAAATTTTGAATGATTCGACATGTGCATTCAAGCCCTCAGAGAAGGTCACATCAAGTTCGCCTGTAAAGGTTAAAGTGCATCTTTCACTTGAATGTTGAAAATCCTCAGAGCAACAGAAAACTATCAAAAATATGGACAAGTGGAAGCAAAATAAACTAAACTAAACTAACTAAAGTAAAGTAAAATAAACAGGTGGTACAACCTGCTGCATTTCAAAGAAGAGCTAAACAATTCAACCTAAAACATAGTTTTAATGCCGGTGAAATGCTTATTCAAAAATTAGTATGTTTCTTTTTTCCTCTTTGCAACGATGAGTGCTTTTTGCTCATAATGTGTTTTAACAGGTTTAGGAACAGAGACCAAACTAAATCTTTCACTTCCATGGAGCAGGATGAGGAGCAGGAGTGTGTATTGATTGATTCTGCTTATGAAACTTCTTGGAAAACCTGATCGTATTTTTAAATTTGGCACAGTCTTTAAGTGGTTTGCATTTGCCTGCTTCTGAAACACATCGTTCACATACTTTCAGTTATATACTCATCATGTGAAAGAGGAAAAACATTTTTTCACAATTTTTTGTAGTTTAATGACGGTTTTGGTAAAAGTCTTTTTTGGTAACAAAGAAAACATGCAGAATCTAGGAACACAACTACACGTAGAATAGCACAATTTGCAAAAAAGTATTAAGTCGGGGTTTCTTGGAAACCCCGACTTAATACTTAACTTAACTTAAAGGGAAGAAGTTAGGCTTTAACGATCATTGATTATTATATGCAGGCTACACAAAGCATAAATTTAGCAGCTGCTGATGTTATATATATATATATATATATATATATATATATATATATATATATATATATATATATATATCTGTAATAAACAAGAAGAAGTAAGAAGAAGTAGAAAAAGGTTTTTACATCAGAACTTATAAGGAAAATGTATTCCACCTCCCCTTTTTGCGATTTAGCTTTTGTAAAACCTAGAAAGCTACATCGTATTTTGCCGTTTCCATCAACCTATTATAATGCAATATTTCTCCTGCAAACAAAAAAGATAGACGTATATATGGGTAAATATAATAACTGTCTGCAGAAAGTACTTTTCAAGGTATTATAAAACGAGAGAAGAGTTTACCTGAATGGTTCGCACCATCCTATTTGTGAGCTCCAAGGCGGCCATGGCTGTCGAGGTCCCAAAGGAGGCGGTGCCACGCTGAAATCCCCGTACTATCCGACCATCCTTCCTGTACTGCTCAATAGGAAGCCAAATCAGGTCCCTAAGGCCATGGACTGAACAGAACAAAAGGTTTTCGTAGAAGTTTACTACGTGAACAGAAATCCCAAATTAGCCTAACCTCTACGGTAACATGCTACAGCACAAGCATTAGGGGTATTTGTATGAGGAACACATGAAAATGAGACGGGCCCATAAGTTATACTCACCCAGTTTCACCACAGTGTGAATAGGTGCCACGCCACTTAGTATTCCTTGAAGCTGATTGGTCTTTATGTCATTTAGCCACTCATTTATTGCATAATAAAACAGCTTATCCACACCAAGTAACCTGAAACACAAAGTAGTGCAAGTAGTTTAAAAATAAAACATGACCATGAAGGCAAAGCATGCAAGCAAGGGATCGGCGTCTTAAAAGATACTCAGGTAGCCCACCCTTGTCGGTAGCAGAGCTGCCGCAGTTTTATTTCAGAGCAGTTGAGCTGCGTCAGACCAAAGATGATTCCGGCAAATGTTCCCTGGAACAAGATGCAAAATTCAGTTGTTGATGTAAAAATGTTAAGATAAGGCGACAATCATCTAGCCAGTTACCTGATCCATCGACACATGTTTCCCGTGGTAATCCAGTCGAATGGGAACCTCACAGGTGAATCGAAACTCCCTAAAAAAAGAAAAAAAAGAAAAAAAAAGAAGCACCAGATTAAACATGAACATGTTGCTTGAAGTGATTTGTTCATTTCCACTGACCTAAAGAAGATCGGCTGGTCGGTAAAAGGAGAGGAAGAAGCTTCGCCGTCATTCACTTCCTCCCTGCCGGACGCTGAGAAACTATTGACGCTGATCAGCCTCTGAGTAGGAACGGAAATGATCGGTCCTGGATCCTGGCTGCCAACACTCTGTTTGGGGAAACTGCAGGTGATTTCTGGGGCAGCTGCTTTCTTTGTCGTAACACAAACAGCTGCAAAAAAAAAAAGAAGACAATAATAAGCAGGTGTGTATATAAGATGCATAACAGTGAAAGTTTCAAGAGAATACCCTTCTTACTTTCTTGAGCAGGAGGCGGAAAAAACTCCACTTCGTTTGCAAGACTACTAAAAAACTCCTTCAGGAAGAACAATGCATCCTTTAAGGAAAGCAAAGATAATATGTTAAATGTTAACATCTTTAAAATGGTAAAAATCCTCTACATGTGATTTTAATACCTGATCAATATTGAGACGAAGAGGCATTAAGGAAACACGTAGGGAGCACTCGGGTGGAGCCTGGCCTGACTCGGGACACATATGCAAAGCCTTAACTGTCAGCTAAGATAAAAAAATACACATCAAGTTCCAGAAAATCACAAATTTGAACGAAATCATGGTATGTTCCCCTGCTCACCATGTTGGAATGTGCTTTTCGTGGCATTTCCTTGCTGGAGTAAAAGTAAAGGAACTTGTTCATCTGTGAGGTTGCAAGTCTGTCCCGAATTTCTAAGTCCTGTACAACAAACACCTGCCGTGACACGGGCTGGTCCGTCGCTGGACGAGACGCTACCGGAGACTGGGGGTACACTTCATGCTGAAACCTCACCTGAAGAAATGAATGAGTTAAAAACCAAAGCAAATACGGACAAGAAGATATATGATAACCTGAAATAAAAATTCCACAGTGTTAACATATTTACAAAAAAGTCAAACAAAATATGTAGCAGGATTTAATTGTTTGTCTAAAAAAAAGAAGGCAACAACTAATCCCACTAAGGATTAAGGTGATACAAATTTTGATTGTTGAAGTTATACGTTTATGTTGTATTTAGATATACATATATGTATTTACATACAACAAAATAAACACATGTTCATACATTAAAAAAAATAAAACAACCTTGCTGAGTTGGATTTCCATCAGAACATCGGGGTTCCTTCCTCTTCCGCCACCAATCCGACCCAAACCTTTGGCTTGTCTAAGTGGAGTTTGAGATGGGGAGCTGTGAGGCGTAGATCTACAACACAGAGACACAAGCCACTTTAGGGAAGTATGTTTCCCTTTAAGCAGGTTCAGTAGAAACCGAGACAAACAGCTCACCCCCGGCTTCTAGCAGGGGAAGCAGCGCTCTTTGCACTCCCAAAGTCTTTTCCACCATAAAGATGCCAGATACCAGATATCTCCCTGATGAGGTAGCGGACCTCTGGGACGGGGAAATTCATGGTTCCACGGCTGGAATCGTTCCCGTCCAAAGGTTGACCGAAGTGATTGTCTTTGATTTCCACTGGATCTGAGGTAAACTGCTTCACCACAGGCTCCTGGTCTTGATCCTGTGGCACAAACAACGTTAAAGTAAAACAGCGTACATTTTAAATAAGAGAGGTCCAAATTTCAGTGTGCATTCCTCTACCTCTCCTCTGGAGTCAGGAGTTTCCAAAATGCAAAAGTCATCCGTCTCCTGGGCGATGTTGGGAGCAGGCGTGATGAGAGGAGAGGGAAGAATGGGGTAGTTGGGACTCGCATCTTGGCTTAAATTCCCACTTTCATCGGGGAACAGGAACAGGTCTGAGCGCGGTGGGTCAAGGTCATGAATCTGCTCCTCATGGGAACCTATTTACAGTTACAAATATAGCCAAACAAGGGATTGTGTTATGCATCATGTTAAAAAAAGCTTATTTTATTGGAGAGAAATATGATCAGAATATTCAAAATCCTTGTCCTTTTCTACCTACTTAAAAAAAATAAATAAAAGGAATGATACCACTAATTAAAATAAATTATCTTCAACTTACTTGTAACTTAAAGGTATAGGAGAGGATCTTTTCAGTAGAAAAATTTCAATGGAAAATCCTAATGAAAATGACCTGTGGTGAAAAATAACTGGCTGTCAATGAGGAAATACATTTTACGCGATGACGTATATCGAAAACCGATCAACTCATCACTGAGTTTCTGCTAGACAGGTAATGTGCTTATACCTTCTCATTTAGAAAGATTTGTTTTGATTTGACACAAGTGTTTTAATCGCTACGCAGGGTCCGTCAGAAAACACTAGCTGTGCAGCCATTATGTGGATTGGGGTGATTATTTATCACTGATAATCATTAATTACTGACAAATGTTCTTGTACAAGCGTTTTCCTAAAAAAATAACCCTTTGGTAGCTAATTCATTGCTGTAAAAGCAATCAATTCTGTAATAAGTCCGATGCGGCGCCAGAGGCTGTGGTCCCGCAGACGTAAACAGACTGCATGTGCTGAGGATGTGCGCGCTCTCGATACCAGGGGCCGTTACTGGAGATGAGGTGGCGCATGCGCAGTGTTGTTAAAATGAGAATGAGCTGAAGATCCTCTCCTAGACCTTTAAGTCTACATTTTGCTTCCACTGCAAACAAACGTAATATTCTGTCTTGGTTTACCACAACAATACAAACAATACTTGATATTTGTAGTTTTAATGTTACAACAGTAAGTTAAAACATTTTCCTGGACAATGTTGACAACTAATGACCCTACAAGTCCGTACAATCGCATTATTTCCCATAGTAAATTAACAGTAAGCACTGCAGACTTAAGGAAAGTCTGTACCGTTTTGTTGTGAACAAGGCGTCTGCTGCCCCTCGGTCTCCTCCATCGCTTCACTCATCAGGTCTTGCAGCATCTGCTGCTCATTTTCAGCTAGCAGCTGGATCTGAGATGTTGGCCTGTTGGGAACCTCGGTCTGTCAAAAAAAAACAAAAAACAATAAAACACAAAAATCCTTAACTTAACACAGGAAGTGTTTTTTGGAACATCATTTTTTTTGCCTAGGAGTTACTTAATTCATATCTAACCTTGCTTTTTTGTGCAGTGCTGCTACGTTTGGTCTCTAGTTCCTCCGGGGGAATCAGGTCTCCATAGCTGGCCACGTACTGGATGAGGTTCATCAGGGCGGCGCAGGAGTCCGAACATGTTCGGATGTGAATCACGTCGTTGGAACAGCGCAGCTCAAATCTGGGCTCCGACTATCGACCCCATGAACGAAAACAGCTCAGATCAGAGTTTCTCCTTTCTATGGGAAATTACATTTAGAGTTGGACGACTTACCAGTTTCCCATCTGCTCCAGGTTTGACAGCAGTTATCCTCAACTCCAGTGTACCCATGTCTACAACCTGAACATAGTCTTATATATATATATGAAACAATAGTCAGTACGGTATGCATAACAGATTCAAAAATATATGAATCTACTGCAAATATTTATATACAAAACCAGAAAAAACACTGGATAGAAGTATGGATCAATGAAGAGCAAAGGAATGAATGGATGAATTGATTGATAAACCAACTATTGACCAAGGAATAAATAAATAGATGGATGTATAAAGAGCAAAAGGATGGGTGGATTGATCAATTAAGAAGGAAAGGATTGAAAGGCAAAAGGATGAAAAATCTGATAATAGAGAAAAGGATGTTAAAGGAAATGGCTGCATGTTTAATCAGACAGCTTTTAGAGAAGGGAGAAGATGACAAATGGATAGACAGAATATTTAGACAATGGGAATGGAAACTAAATATTGAAATGCAAATATAATATTTTGTCTAAACTCCAATTATCCAACTTCACACTTTTCCAGCTTTATTCAATAAAACTCAACCTACCACGCGCAAGATTAACAGACACCACATTGTTCTTGTCTGAGAGGAACAGGGCAGCTTCATCCAAAATAATCCTGTAAGAAAAACAATTTAAAACCTAATTTCTTAAAACTAATTGAAAAAATAAAAAGTTACTAAGAGAGCAGTCAAACCTTAAGGTCGAAGATGAATTGTCTAATGAGACGCTGCTGGAGATGCTGAAGGTCTCTACAAACACCAAAGATCTGAGTGGCAGGTAGAGAGGTCTGAAGGGACAAAGATTGTTCCATTAAAATATTTGAAACGCAAAACAAAAAACTCTACATCAGCAGTCGTTAGATTTGGTTCACCTGTAGTCCAACGAGCAGCTCCAAAGGTGTAAATGCAGAGTGGTGACAGACATGGGAGGAGCATAACCCAACACAGGCTCAGCCGAAACATTCAGAAAATCAACTATCTGTTCCAGCAAAAATAGGGGTTACTTCATTCAATGTCCGTATTGTCTTATTTACAGAGAGTTGTAAACATGGTATGAGGGCCTTTAAGCCTAATGAAGCAGTTAGTGTTACCTGGTCATACCAGCCCAGGTTAGGTGGGACCACTCTGTGCTGCAGCGTGGCTCCTCTAACTCCAACAGCTACCAGACACTCCTGCATGGACAAGAGAGAAAACCTCTGCAGTGAAAAGCAGAACGACAAGAATATCGTTAACCAGAAAACTAAATATTCAACAATTAATCTAAAAAAATAAAAAATTCTATTCCGTATAAACCCAAGTTTATATGTTTGAAAAAACATTTTTTATATATACTTAAATTGCATATCCTGAATACTGTGCATCTGGAAAGTATTCACAGTGCAGGCTGTAAAACATTTGATGTTTTACAGCCTTATCCCAAATTGTAATAAATTATCCCAAATTCTACACACAAATACTAAATAATAAAAATGTGGTTACATAATTGCAAATTTATTAAAGATACAAAACCAAGAAATCATATTTAGCAAAATATTCAAAGCCTTTTTCTGATACTTTGTTGATTAGAGATCATGAAAGGAAAGTTATTTTTAATTCCTTCCAGCTAAAAGACCGTGTTCATGACAGGGTAAGGCGACCCGTGTAAAAGCTTCGTTCGCATTCTGGTTTGGAAGTCGGACTCGTTTTCTATGGAAATTCCTTCACATTTAGAGAAGCTAGTTCTGCAGCTCGAGTTTCTAGATGCCTCCTGGATGCACTTTTGCAGGCACAAAACACCATTAGAAAACCTAGGACAAATCCCACAATTAAATCTTTCTGCACGGAATTTACTTTTTGTCCTTGTGTAAGCACTGATTCTCTCCAGGTACTCGGGCTTCATCTCATACTGATAAAAATATGACATCTCTAAATTGCTCTTAGCTGTCAGTGTTAGCCGTCGCTCCCGTTTTAGATTTTCCCCCAGCAGACGCCATGGGTTCAGGTGGAAAAACAGGTTGGTGGTATTCCGTAATTCTTTCAGAACTTGCCTTTGAAATAAACTGCAGTTCACGCAATGCTTTAACCGACTTTGAGTGGAACCTCCACACTTTCTTGGCAATAATGTATTTTGCTCCGTCTTCTGTCTTTTCCTCTTTCAGGTTAATTATGCAACGATGTCCTTTAGTAAGAGGCTACACCTGCTCAGACATTAGCTGTTAGCGCCTGGCTGCTACTGGGCTGTTTGCATTAACTGAACGTTAAGTGGCTCCATTTCAGCCACATCCAATTATCATTCATCTTTTCTGTATTTTGAAGCTGTATATGGAGCCTTTATATATCTACGAAGAAAAAATGGTACCATTATATTAACATCTTTAATTTCAAGGTGATTAAAATTTTTTGTATATCAACAGATTTTTCTCCCGCGCTATGTTAACCCAATAACAAGCCTAAATGTCTGACCTTGATGTTGCGTTCTGCGCTCTGTGATGAGATCTTGACAGCGACAGAGACCATGCTGCGAGCCTCCAGACCGATACACTCGGAGGGGGTTGAAGACCTTTCTGAGGATGTCTCTGATTGGTAGATGGTGGGCTCTAGCCAGTGGGGGTGAGTCCTGCATGGCAACTTGACGTCCGAGACATCAGTGCATCCCTCTATGAGTCCTGAATGAATGAATGTTACATATTTGCAATGATATTCAACAAACACGACGTAAAAGCAGGAATGGAAGAAAGTGGTACCTTGGTGGTACAAGCAAACGCTGCTTGTATGAAAGCAAACGTAGTGTTGGTCCTTGAAGCCTTCGTACTGAGTGACGCTGAACACAACTGCATTCTTCACCTCAATCCAGAACTCACCATGGTTGTTCCTTAGGAAAGATTTATCTTCTTTCTAAAAGAAATACGTCAAATCCGGCTAAACAAACACCGAAAGCTTATAGTGGTTGGCTGATTTTAGGACAACACCTAGCAGATCTTACCTTAGCGTTGGTCTGAAGTGAAACTAATCCATGATTGACAGTGAGGTTAACAGAGAAGAGACTCTGAGAGGTCTTGCTGTGAGGTTTGGACTTTTTCTTCTTTCGAGATCTGAAGGCCAGATCAGTTGCCGAGGAGCAGTAATGCATATTTTCCTCCTCTGAGCCACTGGTCTCCTCTAAAACACACACAAAAAAAAGAAGATAATTTAAACATGATCTCACATCATAAACACGACTCAGATACTAAAAACACACACGAGGCAGATGGTTTCCTCTCACCCTCTGGGCCAGTAGAGCGAAACTGACTAAAGCTGTCTTTGCAGTAGGTGTTTATCAACTGGCTGGCAACAGAGAGTCCAACGCCATATGGCATGTTTTCTATGGTTTCCACTGGGGACGGGGCTGTGGGCTCCCATAGCAGAAGGTCATTGCTTATCCTAAAACACGGAGAACAAATGTTTTATTGAATGAAGCTGTCCATGGAGCATACCGATGCAGCCCACATTCATTGGTACCATTGATAATGACGTGTAATATAGTGGTGTAATTCTAAAAAGTCAACGTTAATTTAAATTGTTCAGTGGGGAAAAGAAACTCATCTTCAGACATAATTGTCTTAAGCCATTTTTAACTAAATACATGCTTCTGAAAATGTTTTTATGAGTCTCAGGGCTTAAATATTGCATAACACAAAGGCACGCATAACAACCAGGATCTCAATTTTTAGAGAAGTATGCAGCAAATCTCTCAAACATTAAAAAACTTGCTAAAACCTAGTTATGATAATGATGTCCGTCATAAAATAAGATAATAGTATTATTAAAAGTATTTTTGAATTTGAATAGAGTTAGAACTGGCCTTTATTAGCCCTTACATCTAAATCCAATAAAAATGTGGGGCAAACAGAAGAGAAGGGAGTAGTGAAGAAGAACAAGGACTCAGGAAGAGCTTCTCTCTGTATGATTCAATCTTTTGAAATGTTACAAAAAATTAATAATAAATGTCTTATTAAAAAAAATAAAACATTGTAAAAGGCCTTAAACACTCGATGTACTACTAATTTTGAATGTCCTGAATGATTACTTTTGAAGATGGGATTTTTCTGTATTCAATATGTTGTTTATTACATCCGTTTCCATATCTTATAAGGGATGCTTGCTGTTGTTTATATGCTTTAACAGTAAATAAAACCATCTTGTGTTTACTGTTGTAAATTGGCGCTATATAAATAAACTGATTCTTGATTTTTCAAAATGCTGATAATGAATGATTGACCTGTTGTGTAGTTTTTCATAGAAAGCCTTTCCAGGCAGCGCCACTTGCACATTAGGGAAACAAAGCTCGAGGATGAATCGAGAGTTATTCGTGGTTTTTTCCTGGAACTCTGACATGTCACCAACATCACCAGGAATGATCATCTGTAAACAGAAATAGAAACAAACATGCCTTTACCTCATCACCACATGTTTTGTCCACAGCTCAGATTTGCAAAAAAATATTTGCCTAAAGATTCATCAATCCAACATTTTAATATAGTGACAAGAGAATATTCTAGTTTCCGAATGCAAATGTCTTCACCTGGACAAGGCGCACCTGCCTCTCAAATGTTGATTTAAAACATTTCAAAAATTAGACATGAGATTTGACTTTCTGTAAAACAAACTTGGTGCTAAAATGTTATGGTTTAGTGCAAATATTCACTCTTTAAAGGAGAACAGTGGAATAGATGTATTTATTGTTTGTTAATATATGTTTGCTTACCTGCAATTCATATGCAACTTTAAAAAAAATTATAACACATTATAAACAGAAGAAATTGAACCTTTCTATTCCTGTTTGATAGAAAGACCAGAGAAAAGTTGATGCTAATTATACTGTTTGTACCTTTGATTAATAACTATAATATTATTTACTTTTAACTCAGTTTAAACATTTTTTTTTTAAACACAAATCCTGTTTTGATTTGATACATTTGAAGTTTCTCTGTCGAGGCTGACATGACCTCTGGTGGTAACAATAAAAAACTCTTACTGGTACTTGTACAATTTTACAAAATATTGCAGAGAATCTGCCATTCAGCAGACGTGACAAATTGTAATAAAAAAAAAAATACAACTATTTTAAAATGTTGCCATATTTCAGTTTTTGTAATGCAAACATTCACATCTCTACAAAGTACCTGAAAAGCAGAACACATTTTGATACAAGTTAAACTGTAGATACACCAATAAGACACTGGAGACCTCAAATATTATTTTATATTAGAGCAAGTATATGAACATTGGTTTGGAGTACGAGGAGGCCAGTTTAACAAATAAAAAATGCTTTGTTCTAAACCAAGAGTACCGAATAATTCTGTAAAAGTTAAAGATAATAGCCCCAGAGGACCAGACTTGGGCATTACAGTCTAAACCAGGACTGCCCAACCAGTCGATCGCGATCTACTGGTAGAGTAGAAGTTGTCCGCAAGGTTATGATTGTAATGACATGACAGGAAGTCAGTGTTGCCAACTTAGCGACTTTGACGCTATATTTACCGAGTATTCAGACCCTCTAACTAAAATAAAAAATAAAAAACTAAAAAGTACAAAAGAAAAAGGAAAAAATAATTTTCAAATTTGTTTCGGCCAGTCACGCCCGTGTGGGCTTCTACCAGCAGCTGCGCCGGCTGGTCTGCGTGGACGTGTTCGGCGCGGCCGCTGCGCTGCGGGAGCGGCAGCGTGACACGCCTTCTGCGCAGCTACCTGTTCTACCTGGCGCTGGAGAACTCGCAGCACACGGACGACACCACGGAGAAGCTGAGGAACGCCGTGCTGGTCGGGGAGTGTGTGTATGTTTGTGTGTGTGCGCGCGCATGTATATGTAAATAGTTCTATTATAGAAATAGTATAGTAGTAAATAGTAAAAGTGGTTCTTTCTTTTAAAGCTTGTTTTCCTGTTTTTTTGCATTTTACAATAAATTGTTTGGTCATTTATTTTTGCACAATTGAGTTATTTTGTCATGTAATCTGATTTCAACGAGAAACGGTTTCAATTAAATTAATATTTTAATCAGTTCTCAGACTATAAGCACAATCAGCTAAGTTTGCATGAAAGAAAAAATTCTAATAATTATTTCTTCTACAAAAGTGAAGCATTCATCCCTGGTCTTCAATCAAAACATATAGAGCAACATATTTTCCTTTTTATAATAGGCATTTTTACTTCTGTTTAGGTTTTTGTACGTTATTAAACACTGCAGACATGCTCTCATGTTAGGTAAGCAAATTTGGTCAGTAGCCTAAAGCAATGATGTGTTAGCAATCTCGTTTCCCTCCAAATTTTATAATTACGAATTCCCCTGCTGCCTGAAAATGCTTTGATAAACTCAGTGAATTAATTAGTAATTGGTTTGGTACAAAAAGCTAGCCTCCTCCTCCCACGTCTCCCACTAAGGTAGGAAGTGATTTCCTTTTTTTAAACAGAGATCTACCTGTTTCTTATCTGGTTTATTTTTTCTGTTTAGTTCATACTAAGGTCAGTTATGGCTATTGCTAATCATGCAGATTGGTGTCTGTGTGTCTCTGTGTGTGTTTGAGAGAGGGCGGGTTTGTGATGTGATGTCTAATGGTTGTATGACAACAACAAAATGTGTTGTGAGGGTAGTTACTGCAGGCTGGAAACGATCTGTGGGGGTTTGCGATGTTGACCACTGGACTGGTAGATCTCAGGAGGTTGGCTACTTGAAAAGTAGCTCTTGGGACACAAAAGGTTGGGCACCCCTGGTGTAAACCATGTCAGTGCGTCTCTGGCTGCTTCTTTCCTCTCAGTTTTCAGTCGTATGTGGATATAATCTAAGGATCTTTTGTGCATCACTTATGACTCACCTCCTCATTTTCATACATAACCCTACGTGAGGAGAAGGGTGACGGCTCTGGTTTTCCAAAGTCACACACGTCCTTCAGCGAATGAGCAGCTCCCTCCTCGTCTTCTTCTTCCTCAAGTGAATGATCCTCGGCCCCTTCATCATCTTCAGCAGTCACGCGCTCCAGGATTGAGTGGACCGTAGCGGGATTCATCTTTAGGACAACCCTGTTTAAGAAAAACAACCCATCACTACAAACCAGAGCTCAACAGACCCGTTGGTTTGCCGCCTATCGCTTCAGCTTACCTCGGCCAGTCGAATTTCACGCTTTCAGACGTCATCATGTCTCCTTCCATGTTGTGCGACACCCTGAGGAAACGCGCAGCTGCTTGATCTGGTTCCTCCTGGAACTTTCCTGCATAACGGGAACAAAAGCCACTCAGTGATGGTTTTTTCTCCAAGCAGGAATCTGACATGTGGCGTACCGGTAAGTTCTTTGAAGGTGAGCTCCATTTTCGTTTGGTTGGGTGAGCTTCCACCCACAAACTCTGTTTTCATTTCCAGGTCCTCCAGCTCCAGAAAAAGCACTTCTTTCTGGAGGGACTTCTTGAACCAGGGTCCTCTCTCCTGATCTGAGCGCAGGTCGGGGATGGGGAAGCGCACGGCGAGGCCGAGCACCGGAGCATTCACCGTCACTGATATGTGGCAGTTGGAGGGCGTGTGGGTGTCATCTAGGAAAACCTCGGCAAACGCCTTGTGCTGAAAATGAGCCCAGGAATGGAGGCTTCAGAACAATCATCATAATAATAGAAATGAAAGAGAAGCATGACAGAGATGCAAACTCAGGTACTCAGAAGGATCGGTGTAACATGGCTTGTGTGTTTATTTGGTATTTTCTGTCTGAGAACAACAGCTTTCAGAGAACCAAGGATGTTTCCGACGGAGTTTTAATCTGACATAAAAAAACATAGTTTATATGGAAGCTGATTAGAATAATCCATTCTATTAGCAAACAGCAGTAAATTACAGTTTCTTAAAAGCCAGAAAACGCCTAAAATTTTATTTAAAAACTTTACTCTTGTGGATATAGCTAAAGAATGACGATAATATCTAATATTAAGAAAAATCTACCCAACCATCAAACTATTCTTCCATCTTTTACACTAGATTCCTCTCTGCACTATTTCTCTCTGCCCATTACTCCATTCATCCCTTTAATTTTCCATCATCAATCCTTCCATCCATCCTTGTTTCTATAGTCTT
>JAVLVB010000602.1:463094-497568 GCA_032876305.1 Orestias chungarensis
GGATATAGCTAAAGAATGACGATAATATCTAATATTAAGAAAAATCTACCCAACCATCAAACTATTCTTCCATCTTTTACACTAGATTCCTCTCTGCACTATTTCTCTCTGCCCATTACTCCATTCATCCCTTTAATTTTCCATCATCAATCCTTCCATCCATCCTTGTTTCTATAGTCTTCACACATTTCCTCTCCTTACTCATTACTGTAAATCCACAAAGGGAAGGTTGTGCTGAAAAAAATTATACCAATGCAGGGTAAACAATTTTTTTAAAGTGAAATATAAAGGTAAAATCAAAAGTAGTCAAAAATGGCCAATTATACCCTGGACTCCAGAGGGTTAATTTTCCCTCCATCCATCTTCTATTCCTCCAGTCATTCCTCCCTCTTTCCTTCTGCGTCAACCATCATCCCTCTAATTCTTTCACCACTTCCTTCATGTTGTTATTTTATTTTTTTTTTTAAGTTTCATGGTTCAGAATGGATCAAAAACCGAAACCCAACTATAAAATTAAACCGTCATCATTTTTGTGGATTAACCAGGATGACAACTGTAATAACTTTCATAATGACTTTCTTATGAACAACCACGACTTACCAAACTGACGTGCTTGTTGTAAGACGTATACAAGTGGGAGGCCATCATCTCGGTGGCTGCTAACTTTTGCGGCTGCAGCAGAGAGTTGAGACGGTCTACGATGCTGATGTCCAGATCAGAGCGGACCGGGCCCAGCTCCACCAGGACCTCTGCTTTCCTTGGTATTGTGCTGAGACGCACCTGACCGGCCTGAACAGATAGGCAAACAGAGCACTAGACAACCATCCAGAGAGGATATAACACTGGCTCACATTTGTGCTGTGATTTAATTCATTAATTGATGTCAGTATTTGTCACCTGAGGGCCTCTGCGCTCAGCGAGTTTGTAGAGCAGGTGAAGGCAGTTGTTGAGGGATGCTTCATCACCGGCTGTGGTCTCGAATGTTAGGAGCTGAGGTGTGACAAAAAAAGGACATTTTGAAGTTTTATATATAAGGATATTCAGTGTACGAACAACAGTGGACAAAAAAGCTTAACTGGACCTCAGTGTACTGTATTCCTCTTTGGGTGCCACCGACAGGAGGTTCAGAAGGAAACAAACACTCTACAAACTCCATCTTGTTCAGAGAGATGTCATTCCTGAAAGTCCGCAGGTTTGAGCCCTGACAGTGCTCATAGTTTACCTTTAAGCCCTGACCAACAAACCTGCAAAAATTTGCTTATGTTATGTAGGGAGATACTAACCTAGTCAGTGAAAGCAACTTAAACTGTAAGCAGCATTTACCTTAGATGATCATGAGGACAAGCCTGATCAAACACTGAACGACAGCGAAGGAAAGCGTCTGGAGAAAGGTGGCCGGGGCCATGTGCGCTGAAGAAATGTCCCGCCACGGGTCCGACAGGGCCGGGAGCCGCATGTGGTGGCGGCAGCGGGTCAATGTGGAGGACGGAGATGGCGAAGCCGCTCAGCGACAGCTGTAGCACGAACTCCGGCCTCGACTCGTCCCCGTGTGTTTTAGAAGCATGGGCTGAAAAGGAAATAAATTTTATAGATCACAGGGTTAAAGCAATGTACACATGCTAGTATGAGATTAAACAAGACAGGGCAGCACCAAGCCACAAACAGACGGGATATATCTATGAATTTAAAAGAGTGCTTACATGTTTGTCTGAGCAGTTTATGAGGGAGCTGTGAATCCCGCGACTGGGCAGCAGATTCACTCGTCCGCTTCTCTCTCTGTCTTGGTACATCCATGTAGTCGTCCCACACCGCCTAAAAAACGCCACAGATATCACAGCTGAAAATAACATCATAGAGGTACAACCTTTACGTAGACTTTCAGTGATCCATGTAGTTCTGGACAGTAAAACAGCTTCAATTATTTGGTGAAAAAGATAACAGCAGGCTTTAAACTATATAAAATGCACTACTAGATGGAAGAGAGATTGCAAACACAAGCCTAAGTTATTTTTTGGTTGTTGCGATCAGACATATTTGCACTGGAAAAGGGATTTGTACATCAATGAGTTGCTTGCTGATAAAGGGTCTTTTTTATCCTAAGAAGTTTTTTATTTTTTAGTGTTTAGTTTAAGACAGTTTTCAAAATAAATCTCACAAGTTATTATTGGAAATGCATTGGGACTATAAGGCCTTGGAGTCTTAGATTTTCTCAAAAATCGGCCGTGTGCCTTATGTGTGCACAGAATATGAGGACTTAGTTAAATAGAGGAAAAGAGTTCAACTAAACTCGATGCTTGGCTTCCGTTACCTTTTTATTGTAGACCATATGTTTTAGCATATAATACGGTGTGCCTTTTTTTATGGGTAAAATGCAAATGGACCCCATAATTGAGACTGCGCCTTATAGAGCCGAAAATACAGTAACTTCTTCTTTAAATTTGTACTGAAACAAAAAATATTATATTTCTAAATTTATTTATTAAGGATCCAAATTACTCATTAATACAGAAATAACTATTCTTCTTGCAGTCTACATAAAACCATCACAATAACAAATAAATAAGATTGTTAACACAATCAATCATACAAGTACTTCGCCATAAAACAAATTTCTGCAGATTTTTAATTCAAAGCCGAGTCCTTATAATTAGCAAAACTGTTTAACACAGAAAAAAAACAAGATAATTTTAAGTTTAAAATGCATTTTTTAATCTGATGGTTGAATTGGTGAACAAATGGATGAATTAATAAACTTTTATTTATTTATATCCAAACCTTAAAAATACTAAATCCAACTTTAAACTTTATCTGACTGTAGAAACCCTAAGGATCAGACTACTCACTGAGAAAACACATATTTTCAAACGTCTAAGAACAGGAAATATGAAAGATAAAAGCGTGGCACTCACCGCTGCATTTCCAGATGGAGACTCTCCGGGCGAGGCAGAGTAGTTGCTGTTGAGAGACAAGTCCAAGTCGACGGTAGGGGGGTCTCCAAGAGGAGGGAGGGACGATAGACTGTGCGACATATCCATGTCCGCCATGGAGAAGAACACATCGTCTACAACAAACACAGTAGTTTTTATTAAATACAAGCCTTGATTACTCTTGATTAAACCTCAACTCAAATCTAGTACCCCACTTCCAAGATCTACCATATATACAATTGTTTGCCAAGATGCTCAACTCTGTAAACATTTTGGAGATTCGTATACAAAGAAGGATTTGTCATAATATGAAGAACATTAAAGAAAACCCTGAGCATCCTCCTCATCAGACTGTTCTGCAAACAGAGGGGTCAACATATCTGCAGCAACGCAGGCTGCTACATAAGATGATCCCTGCCCACGCTTCTCAGCATCACAAACAAATATATTTGAAGAAAACTTTTGATAATATGAATTATAAGATCATTTTATTTCCATTTGGATTAAGCAGAATTAAAAGCACTGATGTGTCACATTTATAAATATTATATGACAAGTGAAATAAAGAAAATGCTAAATAAGGTGGACCGTACTGTTTATGCTGTATGTTTTTGTCACGTGTACAGCAATTATTGTAGAATATTATTGAGATGGTGTTTTCTGCCAACCTCGACTCGACACAGTTCTGGTGGTCTGGCTTTCAAAAAGGTCTGGGTCTCCTCCTGGAACGGCGTTGTCTTTCTTCAGACATCGGTTGAGCTCCAAATGGAGACGATACTCATCCTCCTTTTGCATGGGACGGTTCTTTCTGTCTTTGTGCCATTCTTGTGCACCTTAACGTGAAGACCGGAGAAAAATGTCCTGCCAAGTTATTTCTAAATAGCTCATTTTGGTGAAGCTGCTTTTATAATTTAGGCCACGTTTTCCATCATCGACGTTCTCACCTCCTCCAGAAAACGCTCCAAACAAATCCAAGAGTAGATGAACTTGCCGTGGGGACAGAAGAATAAGCGCCGTATCGATGTGTCCGACAACATCCAACTGCAGAGCAATACCACCAGAATAATAGAAGTATTAGTAGTGTACTCATTTCCATCATTCCTGTCTAATGGACAATTTATTCCATATACCTTTGCACCAGGCAGAGCTAGGTTGTTTTTCAGAGTGAGGGACAGCTCAATTTTACCACTGAGGCTTCCAACTTCCAGGGTCTCAAAGGGAGCTGTGAAGGTAGGCGGCTCTGTAAACTGTGGATGGGGCTCACATATAATTTTAGGATTCCAGCTCGGGGAGAGCTTTGGCTCGGCTTCCTGCAAAATAAGACATGCATGTTTACAGAAAAACAAAAAAACAACTAACTTTCTGGTAGCCAAAATACTGGAGACACCAACCGGAGGAGTCGATGAAGATCTGCAATCGCGCGACACGACTGAGAACTCATCCCAGAATACGGTGATCCCCTCTATCTGCATGTTTTTATGTGCGAATGCTGTTGGCTGATGCACATTAACACTCTGACTCTCTTCTCCTGTTTCGTCGCAGTATACGATCCTGCATGCATGCACAAAACACAGTTACACAACAATAGAGTTCTGCAGAAGTATTCAATCTTGTTATGGATCGGAAATCTGCTGCAACCACAAGTTTTGTCGTGTTGTTTAATATGGATTTTATTCAAAAGACCAAAACTAAGTGAAACATAATTGAGAGATGAAAGTAAGCTTTGACATATAAGAGAATAACAATCAATCAATTAAACACCAAAAATGTATAAAGTACAGCACATTTAGTCCATTTATTTGTTTGTCTGTAATTTATGTGGGATGGCGTTATATCCGTTTCCTTTTGAGCATGTGTATTTCTATTTTATTCTAGTGCATGCGTTCAAAATTAACAATACATTGTCTGCCTATATATCCAATAATCTACTCCACACACACAGTTTTTAATAAGTAGTAGCAAAAAAAAGACATTGTTGAAGAAACCTGATCTGGTTCATCATTCAACAAAAACCACATATTTAAAAGCAAACACTTAAGAGAAGATTGCAAACTTTACATTTAGAGAAATATTTGTATTTTCTACCTGAAAAACACTAAAACCACAATAATACATGGTGGTGGCAGTGTCATGCTCAGGGGATGCTTTTATCATTTTAGCAGTACCAAGAAAACTTTTCAAGAGTTTACGTGTAATGGCATGAAGTAAAGAAAAAAAAAACTTGAAAGAATAAAATGCAGGATGATTATACTAAGCATACCATTGAGGTACAATGGAGTCATTGCATTATTATGGTCTAAAATAGGAGACTTAAACTTAAAAAAGGATTTGAAAATCTTTTTTAGACTCCATGCAACTGAGATTCAGCTATTTTGAAAAGAAAAATTAACAGCAAACATATCTCTAAATGTGCAAAGCTTTCAGAGACAAACTTAGAAATACCTCCATCTATAACAGGAGTGAGAGGTAGTTCAACAAAATCTGATTTTTTCGGATCCTAAAGAATACATTTTAAACTGTTATTTATACATGTTTTATCAAAAAAACTAAATAACAATAATAATTTATATAGTGTTGGTCTATTATGTACACACCTAATGCATATTATAAATGGTACCAGTTGAGACGTGAGGTAGAAAATCTCAAATTGTGTGGATACATCACTAAAGTTGGGTTTCATCACTTTTTACTTACTTCTTAATTCGAATTTCAAGTGCAATTCCAGTTTTGGAGTTTTCTGGAATGTGTTCGACTCGAAGAACGGTATCCAAAAATGTAACTTTGACCCGTCTCAGAACTAAACACCAGAAAGAAAAAACAAACAAACAAACAACAAAAACACCAATTACTTCACTGTTTTAGATATTTTCCACTAAACTTAATGAATGTAAAAAAGAAGAAGAAGAGAATGGAGATAGAACATACCAGTTTCTATTGTCTCTGCAAACTTCTCTAACCCTTCAAAAGGCTGAAAGCTTTCTCCAATGTCATCCGTGAGTTTTTGACTCAGGCATTCCTTGGCGAGCTGCATGCTACTGGTCATGAAGCTGGACCAGTACATGGGCTCAGTGCCAGATGCTGGACGAACAAGGATTTTTTAAATGTGAAAACATGACATAGTCGCTTATGCGCCCTCCAGTAACAAGAACGTCATTCAGACGTTAGCATCTACTTACCGGCTCTAGGTCTGGGTCTTAGTACCATCTCCAAGCCTTTGACCTCCAGGGCACAGTTTTCCTGTAGTAGCGCTGCCCATGGGACGGTCAGAGATATTGTCTGGATGAACCCTGCGACTACCTCAAACGGAGCATCCGCCGTCTCTAGGAGCTCATTGAGAGACTACAGGAAAAGAGGGAAAGCAGTTTTAGCTTCTAATAGAGGTTCTGGTAAAGATAGATTTTCAGCTTTCTTTGACAATTACATTTTTTTTTACTATAACAAATTAAATAAAACAAATTTCCTGGAAGTTTTTCAATAGATATGCAAATATTAAAGATTATTCCTATTTCAAATAGAACAAATATACATTTTGATATCTAATTTGCCACTGACCAATAAGAGCTACTTAAGAAAGGTCTGATTCTGGTCTTTGCCCAAATAATTGGTCCATCTTAATTATTATTTTTTCTATATAAAACAAGCAGTTGATGTGGAATTATTACATTATCGTCTGTGTGATATTTTTGTTATGTATTATATCATATTAATAGGAACTATTTATTAGGGCTGCACAATATTAGAAAATCCTGTTGTGGCGATAAAATTGGTAAATACTGAGATAAACATCAGGTGCCTGTTTTCCTCTTTCCAATATGTAATTCCTGCTCAATGGCATCACTAACACCACAGACAAATGCAAGATAAATTCAGGTTTTTTTGCTATCTGCATGTAACCACGCTACCACATGATGTACTAAATTGGATAGAAATCCGATAGTTTCTAAACTGTATGAAGTCTGATAAGTCATTTTGTTCGACTTTTACATTATTGACGTGGGTCATGTGCCATAGTTTTGAAGCCAGCCATGCTAAATTTAGAAATAAACAAAGGCTAAAGAAAGCAGTGTTAGGTTTTGCTTTCTTTTTTTCTTTAGCAAAGACTCAGAAATGACCATCAAGATTTCTGTTTTTATGTACCCTATGTGTCTTTTAACATTTTTGCCGATGTCATTTGAGTCCAGGGTGAGCTTTCATGTCCTTAATACTTTGGCTAAATAATGCAATACCATGAAAAATACAACTTCAGAACTATTAGAATATATTAGCCAACAACTATTGCTCTTAAAACAGTCCTTTGTGATATGAATATTGCTCGCACTGACGCTGAAATTATGGGATATTAGCAATATTTGCCCTTTTGTTTATATAGTTTTTACTATTGAAACTCAAATGAATATTCTTAGATATACTTTTAAATCAAACTGAAAACAAACTACAATATAAGTTTGAACACATTTCTCTCTGCGACTTTGTATGTTAACATTGCAACCTCACAATCGTGAATGCACTTGAAACTGTGTATGCAACACAAAACATACCCATTTATCCAGTGGTACTTGTGCGAGGGACCCAGTGCCTTGATAAAGATCCAGGCTCAGCTGATCCAAACTTAGTTTCTCCTGCAGAAAATTCCCCAGGTACCGATGCAGGAGGTATCTGCACGCCCGCTTTTTGATGGACTCTGAAAATGGCCAGGGCATCTTAACTCAGCTGTGGGAGGGATGCCGTACGGTGTGGCTTAACAAAAGCGACTGGTATGTTGGGGTTCTTCAGAGAGCTATGGAGGAATCACTGCTGTGTCATCCTGTTGGCTGGAAGATGCTGAATAAATGAGAGCTTGGACATCCTTCACATCCCAAGACCTGGGACGAGCTGGAGGATGTGTTGACACTCAGAGATGTGTGCTGGAAATGATCCGACTCCAGTTTGATGCACCTGGAGACATAACACACAGAGCAACCCTTTAGTAATTTTAAACCAAAACATGTGACTTGGCAAAAATTGTGATGTTATTATCTGTTTATACATATTTTAAAGGGAGTAATATGTAACATTTCTAGCTAAACTTAAAGCATTTTAACGTCTGTGTGTGAATAATTGAGCACCTTTCCCCTAAATATTCCTGCTAAATAATCCTCAGCGTCCCCAGAAATAAAGAATAAAAAGACTTTAGCAAAAACACATGTGATTTACAACCGGTCAGCGGCACGCAAGTCATTTAGCTTAAACTAGCCGGATAGCCTGATGTTTACCAGCAAATTCCCACAGAGGAAACACTGAAATTACAGCAGGCCGGTGGCTAACGTCAAGCTAATATAGCATCAAGCTATTTAGCTTGATAGCTTAGCTTAAACCCAATGTACCTTCCTTTGTCAGCTCCTTTAGGTTAAATTTATAATTCCAGGTAAACCAAACACAAAGATATCAGCAAGACATGCTAAAGTGTGAGTGCTTAACATGTTAAATGGAAGACAGTGAAGCACCACGTAAGTTACCTTCTGATTGAGTTGTTTACAAACACTTTCATGACTTCGCACCAATGGATAATGCTGCATTCAAGAGCCCTCGGAAATACGAAGTCCAAAAAAATAAAAATAAAATACATGTTTTGTTCTATAAGATAAATAGACCCACGTGATTGTCCATCTATGTGGCGTTAAACACTATTGTTTTAATTTTATTTTATTTTGACTTTTACTAGCTTGTTCTTATGCTAATTTCTAGACGTCCTTAATTGTCAATTGCTTGTGAGTGCAGCAGAAATGCTGTAATCCCACTCTGAGGGGTGGGATTACCTCGTGGCGTCTTAACGTCATTACAGTCATTTTCGTTGCTCTTCTTTTTTACTGATCCAGATTCCTGTCAGGGTTTTATTTTGCTACCAAAATAAATATATTAATATACTAATAAAAAGCTTGCATCGATTTTAACATCTCACTAGTTTGTTTTAAATCCTATTTGAACCGAGTTTGGAAGAAACTGATCGGAGTGATCCCTCTCCGCGCAGAGCATCTCTGAGAGGAGGCTGGAAGCTTCTACAAGCACGAAGAAGAAAACGAGGAGGTGAGAAAAATGCAGTTAAAAAAGATTCAGTGTCTTTAAATCACATTACAGCTCTTTAAATTTGCTTTAACTCATATTAATTATACGCACAGTCAAGTTTTAAATCTGCAGAGTTAAACACAATTTAAGTGTTCTGTTGTTTTTCTCCCTTTAATGGCAGATTTAGCTTCACCTTAAAGTAGAGAACAATTGATCTGCGTGGATATTTACATCTATTAAGGATCATTTATATGGAATATTAACCATTTTTCATTTTATTGCTGCTCGTGTTGAAATATTTCTCTCATTTCTTTAGCTGTCCACAAGATGGCGCTGTTTTAGTTTAAACTTTTGTGTTGGAGAGTAAAAAATACAAAGAAAATGCATTAATATATATTATTACAACAGTAATTACAGCACATAACGTTTTTTTGTATAATAACTGTTTTCAAATATTTTTTACAAATTAATTATAAATTGTTCAATTTACTTGTGACCAATAATCAACACTATAAAACTTACAATATATATGAAATTAAGTATAACAGATTCTATTTCTATATATTTTTCATTCTAAATAAATCGGAAACTAAGTAATTTAATTCATACATGGCAAGAAAATGTGTAATCTGTAATCAGATTATTGTTAGTATATAACTTTTTATCACAGAATCATAGGTTTTTCTGTCATCTCAGTGCATTTACTCGCACATTTACTTAGCTTAAAAACAATCATCCTGATAAAAATAGATTTCAATTGAACCAGTTTAACTTAAAAACACTCTTTAATGAGAGTAAGCATACATCCCTAAACTCTTGAGCTCTTTCAGATGTTGTTTGCAGCCAATAACTTCAAAGTAGAGGTGTGCATTCTCATATCTTTTATCCCTATTGTGATACATTTTTTATTATAGTCACAATGACAAATTAAAATTCATGTTTAAAAACTTTCTGAAATGTCATTTTTGTGTTTTTACGATATTTCTTCTATTGCAGCTTTGCTAAATAACCAAAAATGGGAATGAATTATGTAAATACTGTTTTTTTTTTTTTTTCAAGAGAAATATGTGTTTATCATTAATTCTGTCATGATCATGGTAGTACAACAATTCATCGTGATACAATTTTTAATCCATTTCAAGTATTTTCTTATAATATGACAGACCAACACTAAATAGCATATAATAATATAGTGGAATAAGAACCTTCTATAAAGACATACATAAAAAAGGGTGAAAATTATAGAAACAAGTATGTTGACATGTGTCATTCCCAGCAAATTCAGCCTTTTATTTCCAAAATACCTCAGGCCTATTAAAAATAAATTTCAACACATTATCTTTACACAAAATTTAAACCAGATTTTGAGGTATATGACTAGAGCATTTCAACACATGAAATCAAAAATACTTAGTTTATCCTAAAGGGAAGTTAAATATAAATGAAAATTGCATTTAGGGTAGTTCTACTGCTGGATGGTGAACGTCTGCACCAATGGGAAATCTTTTGCAGTGCCTACGATAGTTGCCTCCTTAATTTCCCTGTATTTAAATTAGCATGATGCTTCCACCACCGGGTCGGACAGTGAGTTTTACGAGGTTTCCGGTGTTCATCTTAATTGTAGGCCAGAAAAACACAGTAGCACCTTCTCCCACAAGTTGAACTATTTCCCTAAATAGGAATACTAATGACTTTTGAGAAGTTATTGGCTTTTATGAAGGCCAGATTTGCAAACCGTCACCAGAACAGTTTTACTGAGAGTAGATAAAATTACACAAAACATTTAAAGTAGTATTTCAGGTTCTATTTTTTTAGGTCAGTCACATGGGATTCATTGAAGACCAAAATGATGTCTAAGAAAAAATGTAAAAAAAATGTGGGTTTGAATGTTTTTGCAAGGTGCTGTGTGTTTAGAACCACGCGTTGGTCACACTTGCTGTTGTGTGAAGCCAAAACCGATCAAACTAACAGAACAACTTTGGTAATTCATTCCCATATGATCCAATAAGGCAAGTTTTTTTCTTTCTTTTAGTGCCGTGGTTAAAAATTTGCTTATTTCCCCTCCTGTAAAAACAAAAGGTGATTTACTGGGTTTCAAATGCTGACACACAGATTCACAATATTAAACTGAACTGCACTTTGACATAAATGAACCAAGGCGATTTTCAGCTTGTTTACCTGTTGCAGAAAAATACACGTAGAAATACTTTAATTAGTGGTCATTACAAGTAGATTCTTGTTGCTCATCCACCATACTTAAAAAAACAATGAGGAAATTATATCTTGGGCGGATTTTTTAAATAAAAAATGTCACTCTTATTTGATTTAAAGCCAGTTTTTCTGATTTCTCCTTGCACCTGATGCTGACAATGAAAAAAATATTCTTTAAAAATAGAACAGACAGAACAATCAGCTGTCTGTATGTCACTTCTGTTTTAGGCACAAATGAGACACTGTCACATTACGATGTAAGAAAATGGACTGTGGAGTTTACTTTATTGCTATAGAAACCGCTGCCTTCTTTGCCCTGGTTTCCATGGCAATGAAGATCACTACAATCCCTTGTGTAAAGCTTGTTTTCAAGTGTTTTCAAGTCTTTAGCTCAAGGCTGCAGGGCTCCCTGTAAATCCTGCCGTTCTGCGCCGCAGGAGATGGAGATAGACTGTCCTGCGGAGGAGTCCATAACGTCCACGTTCGACGAGGATTCCGTCGAGATCGGGGACGTAAAGGACATGAGGCTGGAGGCGGACGCAATCGTCAACGACGTCCTCTTTGCCGTGGCCGAAATGCACGTGTCGCAGAGCCTTACCAGCGCGTCGGACGTGGCCCACATAAACGTGGAGACGAGGGAGGGGAACCGCTACTGTCTGGAGCTGACGGAGGCCGGACTCAGGGTACGACTCACTCACACAGAGATGCTCGCCTTGTACCTTTTAGTGGTTTCTCGAAGAACTGACCAAGCTTCTCCCTGAACAGGTGGTGGGCTATGCCTTTGATCAGGTCAACGAGGAGCTAAACACCCAGTATCACGAGACGGTTTACTCTCTCCTGGACAAGCTCAGTCCGGGATACAGGGAGGCGTTTGGGAACGCTCTGCTGCAGCGGCTGGAAAAGTTGAAGCAGAACGGACAGTGACGAGGAAAAAAAGAGCATCTGGGTCACAAACAAGAACAACCAGGTTTTAACCTTGGGCTGTCCTGTTTTGTCAAGTAGCCTAGATTTTGCTAAAATGAAGGCCAGAGAACCAAATCAAACTAATTTTGCTCTAAATTTCCTAACATAGAACGAGTTCTTGTTAGTCAGCTATAGGGACTGCTGCAGATTTGCTGTTTGGGTTTCTGGTGCAACAGTGTGCCGTTTACTGCCATGTGGGAACATCTTATATTCTTCCACATGTTACAACGTAGTGACTGTAAATAAAATGTCCGATCCCTTTTGTGCTCTTATCAACACGCTGCAAAAAGAAACAGAGAGCTGTGTTTTTGTTGCTCTAGCCTCCCGAGCTGCTCGTGCTACAGCTCTGACCTTTCAAGCTACTTTTTATCCAGCCCGTTTGGCCTCAATGGGTGAGTTTTTAGAAAGAAACTACTAAAGTTGGTTGGTTGATATTAACAGGTGTAATTCAAGCTAAACTCATTTTAATATCTCATTCCACAGTAATTTAAATAGGCGGAATATGCTTTCAAGTTAATATATTAGTTACGTTTTTTCAATGTTTCCAACTTAACTTACATTCTAAGCTGTACAAAAGCTCTTGTTGTTTTTGCATTGACTCCTATGCGTTTGCCAGTAAGCATAGCATTTATTGATATTCAGGAAGGACTTTTAGTTCTGTCTTTAACATTTTTTACTGTACATGTAACCTGTGTCATTACCAAGTCGTAACCCATCGATGTTATAAAATAGAAACCTGCATTTATACATTCCCTCCCTTGTTGTTGCCCTTTGCCAACAATATAAATCCTAGAAGTATGTCAACTGTGTCTTCTTTGTTTGATAAAACTGGCCTTGTAGGAAGACACTCCAAGCACAGTATGCTAATCCAGAAATCCAGATTAGAACAACGCTGTTCGCTTTTAAATTCCAAGTCAGGAAAACTAAGATGAAACATAGCTGTATTTTTATGTGTTAATACTAAGAGAAGTTTTCAGTAATTCATATAAACTCGGCCTGGGTTCTTTTTACACGAGTTATTGCAGGACTTCAGTATTTGCTCAAAGGCAGTCAGGCTGAGGCATAAAGGAAGGGCGGGTTCTCTTGACCGAACACGGCTCCCTTAAATCATCTCCAATACAAATCTCACAGTGGACCTCAGGCAACTTTTGTTCTTTATTTTTGCTTATCCGGATGTGATGGCTGTGTGATTCACAGCCTTGACGTTTGCAGATTTTTGTTCCTCTCACCTTTCCAACTATCTGTTTTAGCAGCACTGAAGAGACAGAATGACTTTCAGTACAGTATGCTTTTATATAATCCATTTCCTTATATTCCTTGCTGAATGTTCAGCGTCATTGTATTGCCGGAAGGTGAGGCGCTGCATAAATGTGTTTTCTTTTGCAGCCCCCACAGTGATTACCTCCAGGATTTAAGTCTACTCAGCATGATGCTTCCACCACCGTGTCTTAAAGTGCGTTTTACAAGATTTGCAGTGTTTTCTGCCACGCACTACATGCTTGCAGGCCTGTTCTTTCTCAAAGCTGCGTTATGAACTACCTTAACCAGCTCACATACTGGACAATTTTCCAACGCACCACAAGTTGAACAGCTTTATTTATGCGGAGATTAAATTACACACTTGTAGAATTGGTTGTACTGGACCTAGGGGATATAAAATTAAACATAAATGAGAAAATATTCAGATTTTAATCTGCAAACAAAATATTTAAACTTGGAATAACTTCAACTACGTCTTGTTTGTCACATGAACTCTAATGAATGCCAAAGTTTTGTGACAATATAACAAATATATCTGGGTTTGAATGTTCTTGTAGGTTTAAACAGAGTCGCTCAGCCGTGCTATTCTGTTAAATCAAAACCAAACCAGCAAAATCACAAAACTTTGGTAATTCAAACCCATGTTATCCAATAACCACAGTAGTTCTTATAGCCTTGGCTTATTTCCTCTTCTGTAAAAAACACTGATTCACCCTGTTTCAATGTGGAAGTGACAGGCTCTGTGGAGAATAACCAATGCAACAAGTTAAGCAACTCAACTGCTGACACACGCACAAAAACAATTTGTTGAGTTGCACTATGAAATAAATGGACCACGACAAGTGGAAACTTGGAACTGCAAAAAAAAAAACCATGTAGAAATACAACCGGCGTTTAATTAGAAGTATATTCTCGGGCAATGCAAAAAGTTGGCATCTATGTCCAAGTGTTCAGGCTTAGCATTGGAATTATGAGGAAATGTTTAATTTACTAGATGGATTTTGGGACCACACACCCAAATCTGACATGAAGTATTTAAAGTAGAGCAGACAGAATAATCATGTCTTTGCAGAATCAACTCCAGACATTTTTATTTTCCAGGCTGAAACCCCGAGGTTGTTTATATAGTCACCTGCTGTGCTCACTTAAGGCTGAAATACATGAAAATGATACAAGTTGGATTCCTATTAATGACTATTAACAATTTAGATACTTTTAAGTACCATACACATTCAAGACCCCTGGTGTGCACAAAATTAGGGCTTTCACAGATAATCCCTCATTTCTAAGTGATTTTCATGAGCTTTAGGCCATAAACATTTAAAAACAAAACAAGTTAATATTTCTTTATTTGCATTTTGGTTGTAGATTTTCTTGCAATATCCAATTCAACAGTTCTACTAGCAGGTCAGAATCAAATATTACAAAATATTTAGTAAACACTTTTTGGACTACACAGCAGCCAGTAAAGGATTACACATTAGTGGAATGTTGTTCAGCTTTAGTTTTTAAACTCTTAAAATTTACCATAAAGCTGTGAACATGTGAATGGTATTCTTGCAGATTTAATTTGTGTGCAGACAGCCATGATATCACAGAGAGAAATAAAATACATTCAAACAGAACAAAATCCTACATGGACGAGTTTAAACTCAAAGCTAAATCCCTTTTTAATAGAATCTCGTCCCAGACCCTTTTGTTTACGCTGGCTCAGTTCACAATCTGAACAGGGAATTTGATGCAGAAGAGATCTTTGCTGTCGTCGTCTCTCAGTTCCCACTCCACTACACATTTTATCTAGAGGTGCAGAAAACAGTCAGCGACCACAGCGCATCACAAGATCTTCCTCAGACTAAAAACGTTATGACCACAAACAAATTTAAACTTGACGCCTAAAGGACGTGTGAACCGTACTTACAGCAGGATACTCAGTCTTTACTGGTAATGAAGCCTGATAGTTGTAGGTCTCCCCGTTCTTAATGGGACACTGAATTCCAGACCTGCAACCATCTGGAATGGGGATTGGGAACGGCAGCGGGATTCCTCCAACAATGCCGTGAACCACAGCGGTGCTCTTGGTGCTGTCCACAGCTTTAATGGGATGAATTAAAAACAAATATGGTGAACTGTTGGGTTGGTCAAAGTGACAATATTTTACCAATAAAAAAAAAAACACCACACACCACTGACGAATGTGACGTTGACACTGTAGGAGTCTCCTTTGTGAAGCTGGCATGGCTGAGAAGGGCAAGGACTGATATCCACACTGCCCACTTTGCCCGATGTGGAGCCTGAAGACAAACACAGAAAGAAAAACAGTTTTTAAGGAAAGCTGTTGATGAGGAGAAACTAAGAATGGGTTATGAAAAAACCTCCACAACATCAACTCTCATTTTTAGTATAATCCTAAATAGAAAACTACATGCACCAAAACAATAAATAAACAATAGACCCACAAACCATCACCAGCAGGCTGCTAATCAGTGTAAAACCACCAGTTCGTGTTTTAATTCTGGTTGTAGCGCATTGGTCCAAAACTGCTTAAACCATGGTTAACACATACAGCTTCAGTTCAGTTCAGGGAAAATTGACTGAAAATTGTAACTGTAAAATGTTGACATTTTTGTGAAGTTAAGCTATAGGCAGGAAACTGCTGCATTCCCATGATTATTACCAAATAAATGCATTCCTACAGAGAAACTATGCAACGGATTATGGTGTGATGCAAGGAAGATTGCTGTGTGAGTCAAGCATCAAGTATGTGGAGGGTAAATACGCCATACTATGCCTTATGTAGACGATAAAAGGTCTTAAATCAGTTTTTAAACAAGAAATCGTGATAAAAGACACCTGAAAGAGAGCAAAATCTTACTTCCAGACCACTAAGATAAATTTTAAGGAGTGGCAAATCCACAATGTGACCTTATTACAATTTTTTTTTAAGTTTCCTGAAATAAAACCAACAAATGTGGGGGAATAAACCGACAATCCTGTTGTGGAGCAGTATTTTTCAGATATAGCAGCTATACAACTATATCAGTTTGGCACTTATCAGTTTATACATTCAAAAAACAAAAAACAGACATGGTAAAGGAAAACAAACTTAAGTAAGACTGCTGCTGTGTAACTAAGCCAGTGAATCATAAGGTTATTCTCAGGTTATTTGTGTAGAAAGCTCATCATAAAAATACCCTAACCCTATTTCTATAAAGCTGATTCATACAAGAAGAAGTCAGTGATTCAATCAGTCCTATGTAAATCAAGGCGGGGGTTTCACCATTGATTTGTTTGTTCATTCCTGATGGACCAAATAAGTGTAAAAAAAAAAGTGACATCAAACTTTTAAAATCAACTGAGAGTGAAGAAAAATGGGTTTTACTAGAAATAAAGCAAAAAACAACATCCCTTAAACAAGCTCTACTATAGTTTTAATGTTAAATTATTTCCTTTATGTTAATTAATCAGAAAGAGGACTAAATTAACCCAAAACAGGGAAATGTTGAAGTGAAACTCACCGCAGTCGATAAACTTGACAGGCTGCGCGCAGGTGAGACTGACACAACAAAACAAAGCGACGAAACCGAGCCGCACATCCATGTTTCTGACACTGAAACTGGAGAAAAAAAACACATATATTAGTTTAGAAAAACTATATTCCGTAAACTACAAAAATATGGTGAAAAGTGAAGCAGTTTCGTCGCACAGGTTGAAAAGTTTACCAGAAAAGTGACTAAACACGAACAGAGAAGCTCTCCGGTCTGGCTTCGGTTTCTAATGTAAAACTTAGACGAATAAAGCTGTAAATAAACACAATGTACCTTAAGAGAGACTCTCCCCACCTCCACAAGGAAACTGAGCTGCTATTTCCACACAATCACGCGATTCAAGTCACGCCTTATCGGTGGATTCTTCTTCTCTGCGGACGCTTCAGTCTGTAAGGGTGAAATGTCGCCACCTAGCGGAACCACTAAGATCTAAAAATGTTTCTTCTTGTTTATAATAGTGGATCACAAACATCTTTGGAGCTGCAGCGCGTAACCTACTGTACAGCAGTGGAACCTTATTGTCTCCACCCTATACTTTAATATTTTCAATTAAGTATCTTGTCAAAATTAAGCATAAGCCTTTGTTTATAATACAGATACCCTCTTTAAAGTACTGATACTGTCCTTAACACTAAAGTCCTAAGGACAGCATCAGTTTTAAGTCTTTAGTCTTAAGGATCCTTAAGACTATATATTTCTGAAAACATTTGGCAATTTTTGGCCTTTTTTTTAAACACATTTTCCACAAAAAGAAAATTATCTTTCGAGTTTTGTTATAAATCACGAGAAAAACCAAAAGATTTTCTTGCCGCTCCTGAAAACACATGACTTCTACGTGCATCTTGAACGCCCCCTGGCGTAAACGGAAAAACGACGAATCACACTGCAGTACCGCTGAAAACTGGGCGTGTCTACGGAGCTAACGCATACTTCAGCCAATAGGAGCTCTTCTCTCTGTGCGTCGCTACGTGCAGGGGATTCTGCTATTATGGAAGATGTCTGTGTTTAAAGCAGCAACGATAACTGCGTCAAAGTCAAAAATATTATGCCTTGCGAGGTAATGTTAACTTTTACACATATTTTAAACCTATTAATAGGTTATTTTAGCAAAGTTAAAGCTTGTGATTTTATGCTGCAGACCTCAAAGGCGGGTGTCTGTTTGTGTTTATCACAGTTAGCAAGTTGTTAAGTAATGCCAACACGTTAGCTTAGATGCTAGTAGCTTTAAAAGTCCTTTTAAACAAACTCCATGCTAACATATATCCTGTTTTTTTAGGGCCTCCGGCCTCCTGAGCAACCCCGGCGTTTGGCAGGAGCTCTATCGGCTTCCAGAAAACTCCCAGCCCCTCTACCTAGCAGGACAGCGGCGCTTCAGCAACACCTCGGCCCGCAGGGAGAACCCCGGGGAGCCGAGTCCTTCACAAGATAAGGTGCATCTCACCGAGTCATGCGTGAAGGTACGTGAGGCTCTATAGGGAACAGACTAGTGCTGTAACGTTTTTAAAACCAGGAAGGGTTTATTTTATTCTATCTTTTCATCAGTAATCCTAGTCTAATCCTAGTTTTAATAAATGCATAATCTGATAAGAGCATAGGGAAATGTATTCGTCACACATATTTATCAGTTATATTAACAAGCAAGACTGTAGATTACCAATTTGTTCCTAATATAAGTATAAATGTGAATCTGAACCACATTGAGAAAACAGTAGTATTGCACACACTAGACAGATTTTATGCATTTTCTGTTGTATTGTTAGTTGTAAATAGGTCGTCAAGTTCCTGCATTAAACAGGAAAAAAAATGCTGCAGGTTCTTTGCTCTGTGTATTATTTTTGAGTCCAATGGAAAATGAAGGAATGTAATTTATCAATCATTTATGCTTCATATATTCTTCAAACTTGGAACCAATGGAAAAAGTTTGAGCTTCTGATATTTGACCAACTAATAGATTCATTTTTGTTTCAAATTAAAAAAATGTGCTACAGTCGTGGATGTCAGATCCAACTGTTTTTAAGACTTTTGAATTCTGATATTTAATACATTTAAAGTGTAAATTGTAAAGATTGTAGAATCTCTATAAAGTGCCTGCATTTTAAATGTAGAAAGAAGAAGAAAAAAGCTTTTTTAAATGTAGTGCTGCATAATTTTAATGTTACATTAATTTGGTGCTGTACACAATCACAGATACTCTGTTCCTGTTTTATCCAGAGGCTGTCAGAAATCATGGGGAAGGGGGAATACCTGAGAATCCATGTGGAGGGAGGAGGCTGCTCTGGATTCCAGTACAAGTTTTCTGTAGATCACAACAAAAATGAGGACGATAGGTAAGCCTTTCCGCCCATCTAGCTCAAAAAATATTCCTATTACATTTATGCTGTGTTGTTTTGGTTTTATTCTTATCCATTCATTCATCCATCTGCTTCTAGAGTGTTTGAGCAAGGTGGAGTGGGCATCATCGTTGACCAGGAGAGTTTGGATTTTGTAAAGGGATCCACTGTGGACTTCACTCAGGAGCTGATCCGCTCCACCTTCCAAGTGCTCAAGAACCCTCAGGCAGATCATGGCTGCTCCTGTGGGAGCTCTTTTTCTGTGAAACTATGATTGATGCTTCCAAATTGTTTAATATTTTTTGATTCACTCTCTTTTTAGGTGGCTATCTACAACAAAATATTTAAAAATGAGGACTTTTTTTCTCACAAACAAAAACGATTTTTTTAATAAGTCTGTTTTTAACTGTTCATTAGACTGAAGGCTTCATCACAATTTCTGCAGTTCTGTTGCTTTAAAACTAAAGCAGCTAACAAATATGCTGCTTTTTGTAGAAGGTCTCTGGCTATATTGCATTAGAATTACAGACATGGTAATAAAATTTAGCAGCTAACAGGAATTCACATTTATTTGCTTCAGTTCCAACAACGATTAATACCGACAAGAAAGAACAGTTTCTCTAATAATAGGATCTGTTACCTTCCCCTTTATGAGCCGTAGGTCTTGTTAAGGTGCAGAAAGATTATTAGAAAGCTATATGCGTGTAATAAAAGGTGGATTATGGAGTTTAAATTACATTCACTTTAATGATTGATATTACAAATCACAGTTTGAGATGATAATGTTGTGAGTAAATGTTTAAATAATTTGTCTGAATTATTTCTCTTCTACAAGGAACAATGTAAGTGAGGAATAATGCCAGATTTTTTTGTGTGTTTTGTGAAAATGAGAATACGAAGCTGGCGTATTGGTTATTCAGTGTGCTATTTAAAGACGTGTACAAACAGCTGATGTTTCCCCGCAGAACAAAAGACCTGTTTAGTGTTTAGATTTCACTTTATGTAAATTATGTAAATACGTCTTGACTGCATTGTCATTAAAAAAATATAATTTATGCTTGATCTGGAATAAATTCAGTTATGTATTACTTGTATGTATAATCTCATAAATTGGGCTACTAAGTGAAAATGGGATGATAGTTGAGAGATTTTTGTTTTCTAATTCTGTCAGGAGACCTTGAAGTTCAGGAGGATCTCTTGTGAAATACAAATATTTGTATGAGTAAATTGAAGATTCTAAGAAAGAAGGGAAAGTATGAATACTTTCTTGCTCCTTCATTTCCAAAAGCAAGCCTTCTTAATCAGTTTTGAGCCTTTCTATGTCCCTCGCTCTGATGCTGCTTCCCCAAAAAGATGATGGCAGAAGAGAAAACGCTCTCCACAACAGACTTTTAGAAGATCTTGCAACAAACACTTAAAGATCTTAGCTTCCTCGAGAAGTCCTGTCTGCTCTGTCCCTTCTAGTAGACAGATTTAGTGTGAACACCAATGTTTTGATACTCTTTAACAATTTCAGCTTCTGCTCACATGATGGAAATAGTGTTTAAGTTGAACCTGAAAATGGAAATCTGCAATCCTTTCCATTTTATTGCTTAGGTCTATAAAATACCGGCATTCCACAAAGCGTTCTGCAGTGTTTCCACTCGGCTACTCGACCGCCTCTTATTCATCTGCTGACATCTGAGTCATAAGAGTATTTCTGCAGATGGCAAGACTCTGACTTGAGGACAGATTGAAGCAACTGAAACAGATAAGATGAGCTCTGATTAAAGGGCAACATGCTTGTAAAAAAAAAAAAAAAAAGACCGGGAAAGAATATTAAAAGCACTTTTGTTTTTTTATTAAAGTGGAGTTTAAGAAACATTTCACAAAAATATACAAAAAAAATATGTACAAATGATATATACAATGGTGAAATGTAAATCAAAATATGCAGCAACGTTTGTTTAGCAGTTAGTATTTAAATACGAGGAAATAGTTTTGCACTTTTTATATTTCGACTCTGATAAACATTCCATATCCACAATAAATGTTATTACACAAAACATTAGTTACTCTCCATAAAAGTCAGAGTGTTCATATTCGTGAAAATGCAACAGTAATATAGCAGCACACCCAACGAAAGTGAAATCAAAACAAATTGCAACAGTGCATCAAGAGGTCAATACACGGCAAGTTAGTTAGTCTTTTGTATTTTATTTTTTTTGTCTGTTTTACTTTCTAAGGAATTTGGTCGGGACAGATTGTCTTCCTGTAAGCCATGCACGCTCGTAAACCACAAAACCCCCCCAACAAATATAACGTCATGAGGGGGCACACCGCCAAGGGGAAGGTCAGAGGGTCAACCAGTTAACAACACAGCCACGTAACTCATGAATTATTCACCGGGGGCAACACAGTGACCAGGTCAGGGATACAGTGCATAGTATGCTTTGGCATGCTGACATCCAGAACATAACGGTGGATGTTACATTCAGGAGGAAGGCCACGAGATTTAGAATAACCAGTAAAGAAAAAAAAAGACTTTATGATCCAAAAGATACAAAAACAAACGCCAAATCCTCACAGACACTCAGATTAAGGCTAATTCATTAATGCTACATGTTTTTTTTTTTTTAAATGGCATTATTAAAAACACAACTTTATAGGCCTGTCGAGTGTAAAGATGTACGCATATAGCTCTGATTGTTTGTTTTTTTCAAAAATAATCCACCACTAAATAATATGCACACACAAATTTTTTCTCTTTAAATTATCGTATTATATACAAGAGACTGTATGCTCTCCACCCCTTTTCATATACTGCACTGAAATGAAAATGAGTTCAGCACACATGCATGCACCAAGGTTTGAGGCAGTAGGTCGGATCAGGACTTTTAACTCGTCGAGCTGCGGCGTCTTGTCTGTCCTCTGTGTCCGTTTTTTTTGTCTGTCCAGGGAGCCATGATGGGAGATGCTGTTGTTGTTCCTCTGATGTAGGACGCTGGTCAGGGCGGGATCCTCAGTGAGGGGCATGGACGCACCTCCACACAAACAGGCTGCAGCAGAACGGAGGTGACGTACGAAAATAAATGAAAATCTAATATTTTTTACAAGGTTAAAACCCAAAAAAAAAGGGATTTTACATAGAAACAGAAAGCTGTGCTTTGCTGTGAAAGTGGAAGCAAAATCATATGTGGTTGTTATATGTGGACATAAATTCAGACCCCTTTATTTGGATTCCTTATAATAAAGAGCAAAGAAGTCCCAAGTCATGTAAATGTCACTCAGGACAAAATGAAACGTTTTTTTGTTTTAAATGCAAAAAAATGTCTAGAGAAAGGTATAGAGGTAGCAGCATCATGCTGTGGGGTTGCTGTTCTCTTGCAAGGAACAGCAAAGATGGATGAAGCTAAGAAAGCGGCAAATGAACTCTTGTAGTCTGTAAAACACCAAAATGAAACTTCCACTTTCATGGGGGTTCAATTTTTCTCCAACTGGACTGAAGAACTACAAGGAAACGATTAGGCTCAAAAAATATTTGGTCCAGAACTCAATTTAGTTTTGAATTAGTGGAAAGGCTTGAGAGATGATGTTGACTAATGCTCAATCAAATCTGACTGAGTTTGAGATATTTTGTAAGGGAAAAGAGGAAAAATTACAAAATCTTACCAAGTATTTTCCTCTGCTTTGTATTGCAAACAGCATGGCACACTTGAAATAATAATAAAAAAAAACTAATTTAAAAGTAACTATTCACCAATATACAAGAGCTTGTTTTAAATAAATATTTCTAATAGTTTCGTTGGTAGGATTTTTTAAATTTACTCATCTTAAGTGATACATTTTTTTTTAAAACAAGCTCCTATGTAGGCTCAAAAGTAAACTGTAAGTTAGATATTGTCACAAGAAGCCGAAAAATTAATACTTGGAAAACTGTAATGTTATTGCAGTGGATAGGAGTTGGAGCAGTAAATCCAGAGAAAGGCAAGTTTTTTTGTAAAGTGCATTTCATGCACATGACAATTCAAAGTGCTTTAAATAATTACACAGAGAAAAAAACGCACTAGTTTTGCTTCCATGTTGCTAAAATCATTGCATCAGTCATACCTCCTGTCATCTCCCCCGGCACTGACGACAAAGCGGTCTCCGCTTGTGAAGCGTACATTAGTCAAATGAGCAGAATGGCCCAGAAAGCGTTTGTGTTTGGCCTAAAAGAAAAGCAGGTTTGCAATAAAAAAACTGTGAAAGGACACTTACAACCGCATATTACAACAAGCATGCCCTCCTCATTCGTGAAGCAGACACCAAAAAGCATCAATGACAATATAGAGCCAAAGGCAATCTATGTACTCCCAATTTTGTTTAAAAAAATAAATAAAAACAATTACCACTGGAGGGCAATAAAGACTCAAAGTGGCTTTAAGATCAAAATCTTCATCGTATAGTTAATGCAACAACAACAAAACAAGAGAAGGATATCAAATTATACTCACAAACTTCTCTGGAGAGGGAAAGTCAAACAGCTTTACCATCCCAAAATCATCTCCGGTCACAATGTTAAGGCCAGAATGGGATACACAAGCACAGGTCACATCCGCTTTATCCGCATTACGGGACCAGATTCCTACAACTTCCTCCCCCAGGACACTGTAAAAACACACATAACTGTCATCTTCTCTCACTCTCACATTAAGTAGGGGAGGATACAGTGCCTAAATTGCTTTTTAAAGTTGTAGCACAAAGCAATGCAAAATTGTGAAGGCCTAAAAGAAGTAAAGTCTTTTTAAATATATAAATCTTCACATTTAGAGACTAAACCTTTGCAAATCCTTACTGCCAAACTAGTTTATGCTCAGATTGGATGAAGAGCATCTTTGAACACAAACTTTTTCCAGTTACCTTTTTTTTCATGATGATGTTTTTCCTCCTGTTATTCTGTTTTTGTTGACGGTTGGAACACTTACCTTGTCCAAGTGGCCCAGGTAATCCTGTCAATATGAGCCTGCTCTGTGACCTGCCTCCCAGATGGCACCTCGTACACGAGTCGCTTGTAAGCACCTGTGGATATCTGCGGAAAAGCAATTAGACGATGAGATATTATCTCCTGTGCTGCTGAACTGCCAAACAAACTCCGTACCTGGATGTGGGCGCTATCCGCGGAGAAATCCATCTGCATGACGAAGCTGTGAATGTCCCTGCAGCAGTTAATGCGGTTCAGCTGTGGCCCGAGCGTCAGGTCATAGAAATCCACCGCGCACTCGGTGGAACCAACAGCCAAAAAGCGAGAATTGGGACTAAACCTGCGACAAAATGTACACATTTAAATCAGTTTTTTTCTAATATAACTGCACATATCATTAGTCCAGCATCATAACCTGATATCTTGTATAGGGGAGCGCCTGTCTCTTTTCTTGCCCCAGATTTTCAGCGAAGCCACCAGCAGGATGATGAACTCTCCGTTCTTCATGCCAATGGCCACCATGTCCCCCTCAGGACTGTAACTGATGGTGTGTGCAGGATGGCCCAGGTTCACCTTATTCAGCATCTTCTGTTTTCCCACAAGGGAACACAGAAACACAGGATGGGTCAGGGATTTTCAGAGAAACAAACGATGGATAAAAGGAGTCGTTCTGACCTTCTCTGGGATGTCCCACAGACGAACTGTGCCGTCCTCAGCGCCAGAGAGAAAAACGTCTCTGGAAGGATGAGTTCCCACACCCCAAATTGGGCCGTCCATGTGTCCGTTCACCAGAATGTTGCACGCTGCGTTCTTCTCTCCCACTTCAATGATCTCAGCGTTCCTGGTGCCCACCAGGATTTTACCCTGCAACAATAGCAACAGCAAGCAAAAATTACCAGAAAGCAAAAGATTTCGTTTAAATGACCAAATGATTTTTATATGCAATTACCTTTCCTCTGCAAACAGAACGAACGCAGTCTATGATCTGTCCGGTTTCCAACCGAAATGCTCGGCAGCGTTTCAGCTCTTGGTCCCAGAGCTTCAGAGCTCCTCCTTCCTTTGATCTGGAGAAAGATCGCTGCATCGTTGAGCGGGATGTACTTTACCTGACTGCAACGTATAGCCTCGGAAAAAAGAAACTTTCGACGACTTTCCAGCCATTCATGGGAAAAACAAAGCTATTTAGTCTTTTTTTGAACCACTTTTAGCAACTACAACTAGTCTTTTTCAGTCTCCTACATCTCTGTGGAGGGATTTTGATCCAATTTTAGCGTCTATTTGTCTTTTCGAGGTCCCTCCACAACAATTCAGCCCGGTTATTGTCTGGACTCTATTTGATCATTGCAACGTTCATATCTAAGCGAGCTGCAGGAGTCCTTTGTTCCCCATGACTGTGCTGAAAGCGCTGAAAATTATTTTGCCCAGGACTTTTAGTTACTGCAAAAGCACTTACGGTCTTTCTTTGCCTCCCGTGACGATGAGGCCGTCTCTCAGAGTTGTGTACATAGTGAACACGGGGCCCGTGTGAGCTTTGGCCACTATTCTTACCAAAATGTGTTCCTTCCACACACACACATCCCCACTTATGGTACCTGTAAATGTCAAGTTATTCTGAAAAGAAAACAAATCTGCACTAATCTAGTGGCCTAAGAGAGCAGAGCAAGCAGCAGCACAGAAACAGTTCACAGCATCTTCAAGCAGAGCTTTACAGATTTTGGAGACAAACATAAAATTAAGCATGGAAACAATGCCGGAGATGTTAATTGTTACTTACAGCTCCAAATGCTACAGACAGCATGGTCTGCATCCGGGCGTCCTCTATGGAGCTTAGAACGCCTTTCTTGCTGAGTAAGGCTCGACCCGCCAAGGTCCAAAATCGCACATGCTTGATGCCGACCGACACAAAGTGTGTGTCTGAGTCAGGCCGAAACTCTGCCACGAAGATCCTATGCGTGTGCCCAACCCGACTGGCCACTTTGGCACCTGAAAGAACCAGAAACAGTATTGTGTCAAGGTTCAAATCTAGATGAAGCATGTTGGAGTAGCTCTGGTACGCTGGTTCTGCTTTGTTCTTTTTAAAGCCTTTTGTTCGGTTAAGGAATTGCTTGTTTGGACTAATTTTTCCCTTTGGTTATGGATAATTTGCAACATGTAGGATTTTTATCATTACTTTTTGACTTTCCCATTGTTTGTCATTTGGTTTACCCAAGAAACAAGATATTAAGCAGCTAATTAGCATCTGAAAAGCTCAAATCCCAGAGGAGCATCATGGATGCAGAGCAGGAGAAGGATCATAACTACTACTCCATCAACAACTCTGTTCAGCTTTCTAAACATATCACCAGACAGAGATTTAAGGAGGTGCAGCCAAGCAAATGAGATGGAATAGCAGTGCTTGCTAAAAACTAATTGTGTCTCCAGGACATGTTACTGTTGAATATGGAAATTTGACTTTTAGCATGTCATGAACGACATCAGATGACAGATTTTAAGTCAGATTTGTTGCAATATTAACTTCAGCTGGTGATCATTCCTGCCCGCAGCATCACCAACCATAACACCTCTTCAAAGATGCTTGGATGACGAGTTTAGGCAAAATTTAAACTAACGTTTGGGTTAAATAAGTATTTCTGAATTCGAATTGAACTGCAAATCGGATTCTCATTCTGGATTACCTTCCTGCCACTTCCAGATGGTAACGGTGTGTTCAGGGTCCAGACCCACAGACAGCAGGAGTCGTCCTGTGGCGCTGAAGCTGACGGAGCACACGGCGCCGGAGTGGAAGCAACGCAGCACTGACAGCGTCTGCTTGGTCATGGCATCCCACACGTGAATGGAAGGAGATGTGGCTTAGGAGCAGAAAACATAAACAGATTAAATCACCTCTGTGGGTGTATTTTTTTGTTCTTCTTTATTTAGAGTCGATCAATAAATTCTGCTTTTAACTGGGAATTAGATAGCAGAATTTTTGTTGTTGTTGTAATTTCTCAAAAATAAAAATAAATCTTTTACCTGACATGTCACCGGTATCACCTGTAAAAATAGAAAATGCGATTTATTTAATTATGATTTTCTGCTTCCACCTGTTCTTTCGGTTAATATTTTACCTTGTATATTTTAGTGGGAAACACAACATACCTACTTGGCCAGTTGCCACCACGTTTGGGAATTTGGGGTGTTGATTGATTGTCAGGCACAATATATCATCACTGTGTTCAATATAGAAACTTTGGCAAGCTGTAGGAAAAAAAACGCAATAACGAACAGAGAAAAATACAACCAACTGTTATAGCCAGTCCGTGTGTCAGTCATTAATATTCATCGCCTCGTGGCTCTTATAACTAATTTACAGGTGGTCAGGTTGAGTACGATGCCCACGGAGGCTGTGTGGTAGATGATGTCCGCCCCCTCGTTCAGGTAGTGCACGTTGTTGCGGCAGTCGTTGCCACGGTAACCGAACACAAGCTCCAGGACCAGGTCCTGTGGGAGAGAGGAAGACGGACTCAGAGTCAGAAAGGTTGACGCCATGACAACAGAGATGCCCAGAGCCGACCAACGGACGACAAATGATTTGATTACAGCGTCATCGCAGCTTCCAGAGGGGAACGCATGGATGGCTGCGTCCTCAGCTGAAAATAATAAGCCTCTCTCTGCTCATATAGAGTCCATCATCTGTGTGCCTGTGCTAGTTAGCTGTGTTTCGGGTAAAAACGAGGGGAACCTACCTCGATGGGTCTCTTCTTTTTGCCTACATTGTTGGTCTGCAGCTTCTCAGGCTGTGGCAGCGCTCTGCTGACAGGAGGCCTGTAACAGACAGCTGGGATGAGAGGTACTTCCTGCAGCTCATTGGGACATTGATAAGAATCATAATGATCCATGACACAATATGAGTGCAAAACATGAGTGAGCAATAAAAAAAAAGTAGAACTTAAGGCTGAAAAGTAGTCACTCTCACTCATCTGCACTCACTGACTGGACCTTGTAAATGCATTATAAATAGTACTGTGCGACGGGCCTGAGGGATTGTAGTGATTACATTATCCAGTAAACTTTAAACGAATATGTAGGATAGGACATAAACAGAGCTGATATTATTAAATGGTGTAGCAGGGGTGGGATTCAAGAAGCCTATAAGTTTGAATTAAAGCATTTTCATCATCAAATCTTTACACTTTCTAAAGAGCCTCCTTTAGGTATCAGTAAGCTGAACTCCCTTCAGCAACGTAGTTTGAAGTTTTGGCAAGGTTTTTGACGTATTTGATGGTTTAAAAAGCTAATCAAAGGTTTGATAAAATAAAAATTATGTGTATGTATAAAAAGACACTTTAAAAGACAAATCAGACTAATTGGAAGCAAAACATGAAGGCAGAGGTTGGCAGTCTCCAGTCCTAAATGTCCGATTTTAGATGCACCTGAGTAAAATAGTAAGGTGAATAACAAGTATCTGTAGAACTAACTGAGGAGGTAATTCAGTCATTTAACTCAGGTGTGTTAAAACAGGGACAAGTTTAAAAGCTGCAGGACAACAGGCCTTCAGTAATAAAGTTGAAAATCGCTGCCATAAGGGACGATTCGATATTTTTGCTCTGTACTGTAAAACTAAAGTGTTAGTAAATCTACAGTGTAATATAGGTAAAGGAGCTTGGTCTAAATTATAACCAAGAAAAAAAAAGTAACATTTAATTGATGTTAAGGTTTTTGTTAGGTTTGCAAAGTTGACACCCTGGACCTCGGCACAAGCCGTGCTGCATGTTTTAGATGCACAAATGACTTCAATTAATGGATTTTTACAAAACTTCACTAACTGGAATAATGTGGTAATACAGGAAACACTAAAAACTGCAGGACAGTGTGCATTGAGGACAAAACTTTGGAAATAATGAGATAGAGGTTCTAAATGCAGCAGGACGGAGGTAGGTGGGAAATAATTAACAGTTTAATGAAGAACTGGAAACATTTACATTAACTCTACTTGAGAACCAGGATGACAGGAACAGAATAATAGAGAATTTGGTAAAGAAAAATGAAGCCGGTGAACTATGACTAGGCTGTGAAAGAACGGAGAATGTGGCATTGGCACAAGTAACGACAATCAGGCAACAGACGGCAGCTGTGAACAGGAGAAGTGCGACTGGCTAAGAAAAGCATGGTAAATATCAAGACGTCCTGGCTGCAGACCTCCACTGCCAGGCCCGGAAGTGAGGACCTTTTTTGGAAGTTGTGGAGGCGGGACATTTTGGGAGGGTCATTTTCACCTGCCCCTTAAATGTTAGAGACACTAGCAACAGAGTATATCTACAAAAAGGAAAGTGAGCATATTTTCCAAAAAGCATATTTTCATGGAAAGCTGTTCGCCCACTGGACAGACGAATCCAAAGCCCTGCTGCGAGGTGACATGCCACCAGTGTTTAGGCTGAAAAGGAAGCTAGATGACATTACTGAGGTCAGATTTTTTTTTCTGTTGGAGTTTTTGTTTTGTTTTTCAGAATTTTTATTTTATTTTTTACTGAAATTGTGGGGTCAGTTTAAAGAATATGCTATTCAAAAGATACGGTCAGACCTTCTGTTTGCAATAAAAAATTAAAGTGTTTAGATTATGCATGTTTGGATTTGAGATTTGTTGAGCTCTCTATTATGTCGGTAGACCTATCTTCAGAAGATTTTCACTTTTTCTTTTTTTTGGAGCTTCTGTTTTGAATACTTAAGCTTGTCAATTTGCTTATTTATGTGTTTTCAGGAAGAAGAACAGTAGGCTGAAGTCTCAGCTACACTTGCTGATGTGGACACACCAGTGGAAGGCGTTAGTTTTCACAGTATCTATTTGGTCAGATACTGTTGTTGTGGCAGCAATGGTACAAACATCTGTCTTTTTGTCTTTCCATAGGACTCGAAGACCACATTCTGCATGATTGCAGACATGCAGCAGAGTGGGTTGAGGCCAACAAACCACTGTTGTCTGCCAGAGTGGACCTGGCTGGCGTTCTGGTTATGGGTGAGGAGGAATAGGCAGAGGCTGTTCAACAGCATGGGAGATTGTGGAGCGAACAACTGGAGGAGGAGGAAAGGGAAGCAATCCTGGAGCCATTTAAATTAAAATTTCACTGCATTGAGGACATGTGGAAGTTCTGTGAAAATGTCATACACAAAGAAAAAAACTTTTTGGTATATTGTGAATGTCACAGTGAATAAAGTTGCACAGAACATTTGATCATGTTGTGACTTGGTGTGTGTTTTTTATAATGTTTTCTAATTGATCACTTACTAATTTGACTTGCATTACACTGTAGATATCTAGAATACCAATCAGCAGCACAAGAATATAATTAGCATAGACATAAAACCAAACATGTAATTAATAATGATAATGATAAACTTTATTAATCCCTTGAGGGAAATTCATTTGTTGCAGCAGTCACATTTAAAACTACATTATTAGAAGTTGAATATTTAGTTTTTTATGGTTAATACAACACCAAAACTAATTGCAGTGAAGAACAGGAGTGCAATAAAGTCAAAATTAAATGATAATGAGACAGTGGTTAAGTACTCTGTATAATAACAAAATGTATGGGTCTATGACGAGATGTTGGCTTATGAATATAAATGCTAGCTTAGGAGAAAATGTGTGCACTGATCAAACAAAAGTTTACTATACAAATAAAAACAATATATATAACAGACAGGCAATTGATATATTTTATTACATAATGTTTACTTATTAATTTGTGACGGCAGCGATCCTACCGGAAATGTGTTCGCGACTTTATTATGAAAAATATGCCGTGCATTTCCGGGCCTGTCAGTGGAGGGGCCTGACAGTGGAGGTCTGCACTTTTATTTTGAAATATATGCCGTGCATTTCCGGGGGCCTGACAGTGGAGGGGCCTGACAGTGGAGGGGAGGGGCCCGACAGTGGAGGGGCCTGACAGTGGAGGGGCCTGACTGTGGAGGTGCGCAGCCAGGTGCCTCTCGTAAACATAGCAGCGACACAGGTAAACTTAAGCTACAGGTAAAAATGTTAATGCTAATCTAAGAGAACAAAGAGCCAAGAAAGATGCATGAATAGAAACAAAGAAATACATGGAAATTCAAGGTCTAAGTGATTAATCAACAAATAAATTATCAGAAGAGAAACTTGCAGTTAAAAAAAAAAACATATTACAGAAAAATGCTTCTTCCTCTCTTCACTTCACTCGATCATTAAATATCTACTTAGGACCAGAATGAGATGTGGAAAGTTACCTGGACCCTCTTTGTGGTAGCAAAACACAAGGAAGAAAACAAAAAAATTAGAAAAATCTTGGACACTGCATTTATGGTCTGAGTCTATTTCTGATTACTCCTGGCCAAGATGTTCTGCATGGAAAGCTGACGTAATCAAGCGGAAAGACGAAAATACGGAAATCAATCAGAAAAAGGGCACAACACATCTTTCCCACAGTGGGAGGCAGATACTGCAAAGAGATTAGTTTGGGGGGAAAAAGAAACTGGTTCTTTAAAAAGACTTCAAGAATCATGTGAATTATAAGTGTTTCCACAGTGTCCAAGGATAATAATTCCATCTTAAATATAAAGTGTTTTTATTACTGCATGCTGAAGAAAATATATCAAAGCTTTGGTTTTAACCTTTAGCTTCATCTGTCCTGCTACACCGATCTGTCCAAACACATAGAACAGTTCTTTGGTGTCCGGACAGTATTGATAGAAATGTCATATTTAATGAATGATATATATAGTACTCTTTGACAAATGCAAGAACTTTCAGGTGGTTTGTTGTGACCTTCAATCAAACTGTCCAGCCAATTAAATGACTATATAATTTAACTTGTAACCTCTGGCAGGTTTTGTTTTGATTCCTTGCCAATAATTAGTCAAACCTTTAAGACTTCCTCCAGAATCAGCTCATTACCAGAACTCACCTGACCACGCCTTGCCTTAATGTGGTAGAAAAGAGTGTAGCAGGATAATCAGAGATGAAGAGCCAATACAGGAAAGAAGAGCAGAAAAGGTAGAGTTAGGTAGAGCATGGAAAATACAAGAGGATACACATAGGAGAAGAAAAGGAAAGGATATATCTTGATAGATATAAGGAGCTAAGAAAACTAGAAAAAATAACAACCTTTCGTCAATGGAGGGCTCCTTCATCTGCAGGTGCGGCTTCACCCCACTCATTGGTCGAATGTTGGTGGATAAGGCCTTAATGGTGTAGTTGATCTCGTTTTCCCTCGTCACGTCACTGTCATAACCTAACAACGTACAAAACTGGCATCTTTAATGCAACAAACACAGATTGTGTCTCTCTAAACCCTAAACAGGAGTGACTTTCTTGCCTCCGTCGTCCTCGCTCTCGATATCCGACTCCTCGCTGTCGCACAGTTTGAATTCCCGCAGGCCGTCGGGCTTGTGGGCCCAGATCATGAGGCACGTGTCCCCCCCACCGACTGTCACCAAAAGGCTGTCGTCGTGGGTCCATCGCACATTGGTAACGTGTGTGCTGTGTGCCACATATCGCTTGAACTTTGCATACTTTCCCTGGAGGGATACAAAACAAAAAACAGGGAACAAACCGTCTTTGATGGCTGTTTTTTTTCTTTTCTTTTTTTTTCTTTTTCTGCAAATAGCGCTCTGTAAAGCTAACCTGAGGATAAAGGTCTAAACAGCTTGTGTCCAGGATGTGTGTGATCTGCAGAGATGTTAGCTGCACTTTTTCTGACCTAAAACTTGTATGAATCCTGGTAGGAGGAAATGTCTAGTGTTTCAAAACATTTTCACTGTTATTTATAAAAGGGGGCATATAATGCAAATTACAGCTTTATACCATATTTATACAATATTATAAGGTCCTTACCTTAAAAACTCAGCAATAAGCAAACTGGACGACAATATAAATATAGTCTCCTTTTTCCAAAAGTTATAATATATAATAAAGCTCTAAAGTGCAATATACAAAAGATTTTGTTAAACGTATGCTTAGTTTTAATTAAATGAAGGGAGATTTGTTTCTCCAAAGATTCTAGCTTCTATTTTACCTTTCTATAGGACTACACGATTTGATGATTGGACAAATGAAAACACTGGAAACTGATTATCTATTATTTCAGGATGATTATTTTCAGGACATAGGAGTCTTTCCTATAAGTGGTATGTTACTGGTTCAAACACCTGTTTGTCAGGGTCATTTTTTGGTGGTTAAACCATCAAAATGAAATTCAGCCTCAGTCTCATCTGACAAAATCAAATGGTTCCAGCAGGGTTTAGAAAAACTCCACAGGTTTGTAATGGAAGCATAGAAGAGAGACGTCGAGACACAAAGATGTCATTCTTTTTTAATTTACCCCTTTACCATCCTGCTCAGTTTGTGGTGAGAAAAAAACCTCATCCAGGCAAGCGGTTGGAGACTGAAAGGAAAAAGACTCTGATTCACATCATATTTAAACCCAAGCAAAACAGAAAGCCACTCATCACTAATTGGATGTTCCGTAACACTGATCATTAAAAAACATATCCATTAGACAAATCCTTGGTACAGATAACTGTGCTGACCAATGTAATCATAAAGTGTCCATTACCTTAACAGGGTATCTGAAAAGCTTGACGTATCCTAAGTCATCTCCTGTTGCTAGCACCCTCCGTTCATTGCTAAGGCAGGCAGCGGTCACCTCTGCGACCTCGCTAATCACGGGCCAGACACCTTCAACAGACGGGCCTAGGACGCAGGTCCACGAGCTCCAGTCGATTTTCTCCACCTGAAACAAGTCAGTGGAACTTTATCCACGAATTCAGTAAAATCATAGTGTCAAAAACGCTGGAGGCGAACTATCTGCACTGCTGGCTTAGCTTGTAATAAGAAGAAAGCTGCTTTATCTTAATAATGTAAATTCAAGGGATGCAGTGGGTAAACTACTTTTTTTATACTACAAGTAAAAAAAAAATTAATCAGTCTGAGAGTGAACAAATGCTTTTTCCCTTTAACTTTTACATTTTCAAACATTGAAACCACACTTCAAAGAATATAATTGGGATTTTTATATAATAGACCAAGACACAGTAGTGCAGATTTGTAAAATTGAATAAAAAAATTATTGCATGTATTTTTGTTCAGCTCACAATGTTCAATAAAAGTAAAGAAAACACTTTTCAGCATCTAAACATATATATATATATATATATATATATATATATATATATATATATATATATATATATATATATATATATATATATATATATATATATATATATATATATATATAT